>BPLR01016313.1:0-20344 GCA_021605095.1 Caerostris extrusa | reverse complement strand
ATTTTTAATTTTAATAGTTTTTTACTTTTTATCTTAAGGATCTTTTAATTTTGATGTAAATGCAAAAATGCAATTTGTGATTTTACAATTTGTAAAATGTAAAGAAATCATGAAGATTTTTCATTTCTTCTAAATTTGTTGAACCAAATGATTGAGTTATTATCAACAAAAAATATTATACACCCATATTTAATGCTGATACTTTTAGATATTGGGATTGAAATTTGGACTTGCACCATTTCTTTCTTTTTACTGCGAAGAACATCATAATCTATAAAGTCAATTAGTTGCTATAGATCTACTTTATCTTCAGTTTTAATAGTTTTTTATTTTTTATCTTTAAAGAGCTATTAATTTTGATTTTAAAAATTGAATTTAAACTATTATTCTTAATTCATTCCACCTCATTTAAAAATTTCTTAGTGTTAATTCTAAAGTGGGGATTTAGTGTCATTGTTTCAATTGTACTCCATAATTGTTGTGCCATTTTCAAGAAAATATTATTGTGTGTTTTTTAACTCCAATAATGCTTGTGTTTATTCTTTTATCCTTAACAGTGAGAACTGAACAGGGTTGGACAAATACAAAGGAATCAAACAGAAACAAAAGGACTTCGGTATTTTATTTTGAAAATTCTATAAGCTATCTAGTAAAAAACAATAACGAATGCTACATTTAAAAAAAAAAAATTCTTTTAACAAGCAAGATACCAAATAAATAAATTGATCTCGTGTAGAGAGTTTTTGTATTAATGTTCAGGAAAATGTTTTAGGGTTTTTTTTTCTCATCTTGGACAGAGTTTACTCATATGTCAAACTTATCCGATGGATAGGGAATCTCCTCAACAGCTGGGAGAAAAAGTTTTTGTAAAACTATCCGATAAAAGCCTTTGAGCCGCAGTTGACATAGGGATAACTATAGAATGCTGTACCTGGCAGAATCCTCTCCCCACATCCGGGCACTTCTATCGAATTACCGGAGGATTCGAGACAGGAAACTTCTTCCCTACTATATCTCGGAGAAGGCCCTCATCTCAACAATTTTTCTGGGCACAAAAAAAAATATATATATATATGAAAGGATAGTTTCTATTATAAATTGCAAGATATAATAAATACTCCACTAAGATTTATTATATCTTGCAATTTATAATTTATATTACTAAAATTATGTATATCTTACCATATTTCAATTATTTATTTATCGTTGAGTTCGTGTTCCATTTTTGTATGGCACGATGGAAACGGATACCTTACGAGACGACTTTCAAAAGTAATTTCCGTAAATCTGATTTGGTTTGTTGCTCTACGGTCATTATTATTATTTTTATTTATTTATTTATTTATTTATTTTTTGCACACGTTAGGCTAATTAGATCAGGAGCTACAGTTTAACGTGGATTCAGAACCACCAACTAACATCTATGCAATCGACATAATTCAAATCTGAAGCCTGTGCCACCAAAGGCCAGAGCGCTAGCTAATTGGACATCAAGTCGCCCGTAAATCTGAGTGTTGCATAAGACGAAAACCCAAAAACTCTCACAGGGCAATCTGAATGTTGATACGAGACATTTACACATGTCACGATCTCCATCAGTAACAGCAATAGCTGCAATGCACATCGCTAGAGAATTCGAATTTCAGTCCTCCTGCAAGCTAACTGCGCATGATACCATTATGTTACTAGTTGAGTATTTTTAGATCACCACCATTTTTTGCGTGATGTTAGTAAATGAAGTCATAACAAAAAGTCTTTTCGCATAATGGAGCAATAACTTTCCAAAACTGTATTTTTATTCATATCTCTCATTTTTTTTTTTGTATACGCTGTTCTCGTATCTCAAATAAAAAGCGTTTTCTTTTGAGAAAATACAGATCAAAGATTAAAAAAAACATTGTTTATTCGGGCAATTTAGTTGAATAACTTCTAGTGAAATTTTCCAGATTATTGCAGCTGAGTTACATAAAATTAAATTTGCTTAATATAGGTGTGCATGAAAACTTTTGTTAGAATAAAAAAATTTCTGATTTTTAAAATTTTTTTATTGTAAAAGTGTAATACGTAAACGAAAATTAAATAACTGGGAAAATATTTTTGATTCAAATTGCCGCAACTAATACTGTCTATAAAAAAAAAATTATTTCCTTTTTTTTTTGGCATTTAATTAATATTTTAAAACAAAAGATATATTTTCTTAAAAATTAGTAAAATATAAATTTAATTAATATTTTAAATATTTAATAATAATTTTTAAACAAATTATTTTATTAATTTATGTATTAGCAAAATATTTATAAATATATAAATAAAAATTAATAATAATATTAATATAATAATAATTTGAATTTGTTTACAAAGTTAGCTACTATATTACGTGCAAAAATTAACTATTTTTATAATTTTAGCATTACTATTGAATTTTGAAATGAGATAAAAGATTAATATCTAAAACTAAAAATTTAGTTAAGTATGCCGGTTAAATTATTAAAAAAATTTTATTATAATAATTTCAGTTAAAATTAAATACCACTTATTAATAAAAAGAAAACAAAGAAAAGTCATCACATTGATAAACCAATTTCAGACCATTTAATTATTTACATTCAACGACCAATTTCAGACCATTGAAAGATTGGCCTTAAATGACCATTTCCAGTGTTATAATTGCCTTAAAATTAGATTTATAGATACTGAAAAAGGTTAAATAAAATTTTTTTCTTTGAAATTAAGTACCACTTATTAGTAAAAAGAAAACAAAAAGAAAGTCATTGCAATGATAAACCAATTTCAGACCATTTAATTATTGACATTCAACGACCAATTTCAGAATATTGAATGATTGGCCTTAAATGACCATTTCCAGTGTTATAATTGCCTTAAAAACTAGATTTATAGATACTAAAAAAATTTAAATAAAATTTTTTTTGCTTTAAACCAATTTCAAAGAAATTAAGTACCACTTATTAGTAAAAATTTCCAAAACAAAGAAATTAGTAAAAAAAAAAAAGAAAAGTCAGTTGACAAACAAATTTCAGACCATTCAAGTATTATAATAGTCTTGAATTTAGATTTATAGATAACAACTGCCTTTTATAATATAAAACCTTACTCTATTTAAATATTTTAAAAATACAGTAGCTCTTTACTTTACTGTATCACAGAGAAGAAAAAAAAGCGCGTTATAATTATCGACTTTTAAAATTTGCGTGACTTTTTCTTCCAAAAATGACGCTCAAAAAAAATCTTAAGTTCGTTATAATGAGGCTCGATATATCAAGGAATTGCAATATTTAAAATTCTAAAGAAAAAAGAACACAACATTTTAAAAACACTAGAGATTAAAATACTTAGTGATAATGGTAATCAAAAGCACTTATAAATAAAAGAGGAGTAATTGAATTATAAAATTCGAGATAAAATTTAAAGAAGTAAAATCGATTTATAGCATCTTCCAAACTGTTAAGGTTGTTTACATCTGCTCTTTTCCTATTTTTTACTTTGACATTTTTGATTAATTGTTGGTTGTACGATTTACACTAAAGTATACATTTCTGAATGAAAATCACAGATCTCCTAACTTTATTCCAAAAATTTGTGTAACTTTTTTTTTTCCTTTAAGATAAACTCTAATTGAATGCGTACTTAAAAATTAAACGACAAGACAGTAAGTTGCTTTTTTATCAAGAACTAAATATATTAATATTATTTATAAAATACAGATATATTTAAAAGGAATTAAACTAAACATCCAATAAAATTGTTGTTGCTAGTTGTTTCTTATTCCATTTGATCGATATCAACATCTAGACCAAATCCATGAACCCGTGTGTTCTCATGGAAGGAGGGAAGGAGGGGGAAGCTTTTGTTGTGTGGGAGCACCCGTAGGTAGAAATTTGACTTAGCTCCGTGGTTGAAGAAGGAGAATGTCTTCTGGGAGGACTTTTGGGAGGAATCACCCCCATTTGCGTGTCGTTTGGGAGAAAACTTGGAAAACTCTCACCAGGTTGTCCGATTAATGAGGCAAGATGCTGAACATCACAGGCGCCATCGAATCTCCCAGTTTTTGAAATAGTGCCTACAACAAAGCTCCAGCAGACTGAACATCAGCTTCAATGCTCACCAGCGGCACACGTTGTTACTGAACCACGAGTCTGGCAAAATTAATTTAAATATGAAATGTAGCGTGGAAAGATAAGAATAAAGATACTGAAGACGCGAGGTATCGATCAACATAAAATGAATATAAATTATACACTAACATCAGTCCCATTCTTTGTGCCCAACTAGCGTACTGGAGGGCTGAGGTTTAATCCCACTGTTGGCACCCTTTGCGTTCAATGCTTTCAGAAACGAAAAGATTCGATGCCGATTCTGACAATTGTGTAAAAGTTCTCACATCGATTGTCAAGTTGCGAGGGTAGTTTTCCGAATTTTCTCCCGTACTACACATAGGTCAGTTACACCTATACATGTTACCGCAAGGAAATGTCCTATTCACAATACCAGTCTATTGATTGTTCGTGGTATACGTAAAAAAATTATGCTATTCTTTCAAATATTATTATGAATCAGAATGTATTAATTATTATTAAAAGTGTTAATTAACATTAAGAGTCAAAAGTAAAATTATCACTTCTGACTATAGAAATCACTATTGATAGTGTGATTTCTATAATCAGAATCATAATTTTAACATAAAGCCAGAGGGGAATGTTCAATGACTTATATGTCTAATTTTTTGACAATGTTATTATTAATTGCAATTGATTTTAATATACAATATAATACATGCAAACAATGAAATATATATTTTTATCTTTTTACAAGTATTTTGGTTATTCAAAATTAATTTTATATCCTTGTCAACCAAATTTTATTAAAATTTTCTTACAACAAAACATTTCCTTGTAAATTTCTTTTGTCAAAAATGCATCGCAAATATATATTTTTTTTTCTGCATTTAGACACTTAATAATCTTATTTAAAGTGATACAATATCCTATCAATACTAGGTCTAGATATTCAAAAAAAATATCAATACTAAATATTTAAAGTAGATATCAAATTGAAACTAAGAAGTCTGGTTGATAGCGATTAATCTTTGGAAACCTCTACCAGAAAAATATTTTTGCTCTTCGTCATTTTTTTGCCATCTTTACTGTTTGTTATGATTAAGAGTTTGATGCTAAATTTAATATTGTGATGATTAATTACAATAATTAAAAAAATTATAAACTAATGTTTAAATGAATAATTAAATAATTTAAATGAAGTTTCTAATTATAAACTATAATTTAAATGAATTACAATAATAGTAAAATTTTAAACAAACTTAATAAATATTTAATTAATATTAACAAATTTATTTAATAGTTATTTATTATTATTATTATTTAATAATAACAATAATAATTATTATTTACTCATTATTTAATATTTTACTTTACGTATAAAAATAACAAAACATTAAGAAAAGATTCTCATTTTGGTATTTTTTTTTATGGGTTCTTTAACAAATGAGGAAAAAAATGTCTTAATAGGTTTAAAAAGTCAAAAAACATCTACTGAATAAAAAATATTTTTGTAAAGCATTAATCCAGCTATATTAAAAATAATTATTAATATATATATATATACATATATGTATATATCGATATTAAAAATTAGGAAATACAAAATAATAAAAAGATAAAATAAATAAAAATATGATTGGATGTGCCAAATGAAACTGCAATTTGTAATAATTAAACATTGACGAATGGTTGAACAGATAGTCAAAAATGAAAATATGATGAAAATGAGATAAAAATCAAACACTCCTTGTCAATTTTAAAATTTCAAAATTAAAAATTTCTCCTGTAACTAAGACACAAACCGGAATTGATATTGTAATGCAATATATTTTTCTTAAAACAGTAGGAAAAAGGAACAGAACATTAACAAAATAATAGTTTTCTTAAGAGTTTGTTTGACATTGTTCTAGCTGGAAAAAAAGTAAGTGATTTTTATTATAAAATCTGCGAAACAACGCATTAAAAATGAAAAAATTATTCATAAATATAAAATTTTTTTAAATTTATTATTTTGAATTTTAATGCAACTTATATGTTATTTCACTTTTAACTTTTTTTTAGGGTTTGAAGGACGGACATATTTGGAATTTTCGTTGGTCTAGATTACTAATAGCATTTTGATCAATATTTTTTAAAACAATTTGCTCAGAAAACTATGGTTGTGATAAAATATTTAAACATATTCTATACCAATTTTTGTTTTATGTATCAAATTCATAATTAAATTTCTTTCCTTTTCAACTTTGAAATCATTTATCTAAAATTAAATATTTCGGTCAAAATGTCATTTATCAAATACATTTTTTTTCAGGTCATTACTCATTTTCGATGCAAACACTATTGTATCAATTTAAAAACCGCCTTTTCGACACATTGCATTTATTACCTGAAATACTTCATGCTACATTATTAACACTATTCCAGTTAAATACTGAACATGGTTAATATCCTTAACAGAATCCACTCATATATCTACTGGTCAAAATTGGTCAACTGGTTTAAACATTATTCAAAAAAGAAGATGCTCCTTTTTCATTTTTGTTACGAGGCCATCTTTTAATGCTGTTGCCAAGGTAACATAGTTGAAATGTCATAAACAGTTTTAATGTCGAAAATAGACATATGTTCAGCATTTTTTAAAAGATTTGCTCAGAAAAACTACGGTCGTGATAAAATATTTAAACATATTCTATACCAATTTTGTTTTATGTATCAAATTCGTAATTAAATTTCTTTCGTTTTCATCTTTGACATCATTCACCTAAAATAAAATATTTTGGTCGAAATATTTATCAAATACATTTTTTCATGTCCTTATTCAATTTCGAGGCAACTATTGCATCTATTGCATCAATTTAAAAACCTCCTCTTTTGACACATTACACTCATAACCTCGATTACTGCATGCTACACAATTAACACTTCTCAGTTAAATACTGAACATGGCTATTATCCTTAACAAAATCCAATCATATATATACTGGTCATAACTGGTCAACTGGTTTAAGGATTATTCAAGAATAAGATGCTCCCTTTTCATTTTTTTGTTATGATGCCATCTTTTAATGTTGATGCCAAGGTAACATAGATGGAACGTCATAAACAAATTCAATGTCGATAACTGATATATGATCAACATTTTTTTAAACAATTTGCTCAAAAAACTATGGTCGTGATAAAGTATTTAAACATATTTATACCAGTTTTGTTTTATTTATCGAATTCTAATTAATTTTTTTCGTTTTCAACTTTGACAACATTCACCTAAATGAAAATGAATGATGAATGATGACAACTGACAACTTTGACATCATTCACCTATAAGAATGATGACAACTATCAAATGACAATTGACAACTTTGACATCATTCGCTTAAAATGAAATATTTCTTTCGAAATGTTATTTATGAAATACATTTTTTAGGTCATTATTCAATTTAGATTCACATACTATTGCATCAACTTAAAAACCTGCTTTCTCGGCACATTACACTCATACTACATGCTACACAATTAACACTACTCCAGTTAAATACTGAACATGGCTATTATCAATCGTATATCAGCCAAAGGTTACTGCAAACGTCCCGTTCTTTTTCCCCCTCTTAGCTTATTAGTATGTGAAGAGAATGGGTAGCAAATTGTATTTGTCTTGAGCCTTCTTTGGAGCTGCTGATGACTCAAATTCAAGTCCATAAAGACCAATATCGAGAGTGAGCTGACGTCACCGTCGGAGAGCGTGTGTGCAAATATTTGCTCCAAATATTGCTTCGGGGTCCCTAAACCCATTGATATCTTCTGGAAGGTGGGGCATAAGGCATCAGGTGCGATTAATTCAGAGCGTCGATGGCCGCAGGTAATCAAGATGATCGCCCTTGGCAAACAGCACTGGATCGGTCCATTTTATTGTTTCTTCTTTGCTGACAGCTTTTCCACGACAAATAGGCGATTAGAGGGGAGTGCGGAGGTTACGACATGCAGGTCTATGACGAATGGAGTTACGCCCTCTGACCTTACTAGAGGAGGTTAAACGAGGACCCTTCTCTTTGTGATGATGATCTATTACGTGTTCGGTTACTATGGCGATACCTTGTTGTTTGGAGCTCCGAGGGGGCTGGTACAAGACAATGTCGCGGTTAGGATTCAGCCATAAAACGTCAAGCGGTCACACGCGATCAAAGAAAATGGCGTGGGGAAAGGAGAGGGGGATTGTGTAGATTAACTATTTGGTGAAGGCGAGCATGTCAGTGGTCACTTAGTTTCGGTTCTTACATCTTGCTGAGTGAAGCTTAAGTTATTATCTATATTTTATTAGAATTTTTATTATTCAGCATAACTGCCAAACTAAAATATAGTATACCAGTATACAATGGAATCTTTATTGTTAATTGTACTTAGCATGGCAAATTACCGTATATTTCCGAATATAAACTGGTCTGTATATAAACCGAGTGTAGTTTTTTAAAAATTTACCCAAAGTTCAAAACCCGTATATAAGCAGAAATAATAATAATAATAAACCTGTAACGATCATTAGTTACGGTATTCTATTATTATTTCTATTTTATATTTTAGTACTTTTCTGTTAGCCGGGCGAAATTTTCGCTAGCGTTAGATTTTTTTTGTAATAATAATGGTTAATCATGCTTTAGAATATTTGTGTTAGTTTGAATGTTTTAGAATATTCGAATTTTAAGCTAAAATAAAATAATCCTGTAAATTAGATAATTGAACAAAAATATAGTATTAATTGGTAATTAGTATTTCTTTAATTAAAAATATTTAAAATTTTTCAGAAAGGTTAATTCAAAGGAATTATTTTATCTTGCTTCTTTGATATGGCCTGACTTTTTAAAACCGTTAATCTATTAGCCATTCTAATTCTGAAAAACTATCTGAATAATGTTTAATTAAAAAACACCGGTTTAATTTTACGAAGAATAACTATTTAAGAATTCTTTTCTAATTAAAGTTTACCATTCATAAGTTGAGTTAAATATATAGTTATTATGTGTAGAAGTAGGTTCCGAGTTCTCTTTAATACAGCTTTTGTTTAACGAGAACAAAAAGAGAAATAGTTGCAAAAAATTCTTAATCAATATATTGTGTTCAAAATTATTTTCAAATGAAAAATCAATTAAGAAACACTGTTGAAAAATTTAGCAATAATCTCAAAGAAACATTTATTAACAATTCAATAATATATCATATAAATTATAGTTTTTAGCAGAAAATTTCAAAACATTGATTATTAGCCAAATATTTTTAAATACAAGATTCATTGTAATAAACAGAGATAAGTTAACGGTAGAATACTTTAAAAAATTTACTTTTAGTAATATATAGATAAAAAATACATATTTTAAATAAGCACAATAATTATGTGATAATTACTTCAAAATTATCTAAGTTATCCAATTCACAATTACTTGTACGAAATAAATTTTTCTGTGTTGATAATACTAAATTAATTTTCTCTGCTGATAATATTAAATAAATTTTTTTCTCTGCTGATATTAAATTAATTTTTCTCTGCTGATAATATTAAATTAATTTTTCTCTGCTGATAATATTAAATTAATTTTCTCTGCTGATAATAATTAATTTATTTTTCTTTGCTGATAATAATTAATTAATTTTCGCTGCTGATAAAAATTAATTAATTTTTCTCTGCTGATAATAAATAATTAATTTTATCTGCTGATAACAATTAATTAATTTTTCTCTGTTAATAATAATAATTAATTTTAATTGTCTGTTTTTTGGGAGGAGATATTCTTTCATGCAAGTAAACTGGTGTGCTATTTTACTGAAAAATTATCTACAATAATATTTCCGATTATTAAACACACATTTCCTGACTAAAAAGTGAGAATATTTTATTGATGAAAGTTATTAATCAATTTCAAATCTTGTCTTATTTATATTATCAATTTTAAATTGTATTTGTCACAAAAATACAAAATATTGCAAAAACAGTGAGATGGACAAGTAAAAAACAACAATACAGATTGATTGTTTGTAAGATAGTTTCCTAATAACCGACTTAAAAAGAACAATAAATTTAGCTGCAGTTTTTTTAACTCAGTATGAAATAGTAATAATTACGTTCTTACATGAATGGGAAAAAGTAACTAACCAGAAATAGCTAAATAAATTTATCAGAAATTAATTAAGAAAATTAGTTTTTAATTTTTTCAACATTCTGACTGATGGGGTCGAGTTTCATTTTTTAATTATTTAATTGATTTCATTTGAATTAAGAAACTATTGAAGTGCTATTTAATGCAAAATCTTTCAACAATAAAAAAAAACAATGATTAGTTTATCATTCGCCAGAACTTTTAGTACTTTATTACATATAAAAAATATTGTTTTGCGAGCAAAATATTGTTAATAAAAATAAATATATATATAATATATAAATATTGTTTTGTGAACAAAATATTGTTAATAAAAAAAAATAAATATATGTATAATATATAAATATTGTAATATAAAATAATATATAAATATTGTAATATAAAATAATATATAAATATTGTTTTGTGAACAATATATCGCTAGACTGTAGAGGCCCCCATTCTAAAGAAAAATCAAGTAGATCTAAAAATCTTGTCCGATGCCATGGCATAAACTGTCCAAGACAATAATGCAGAGTACATTTGGGAAAATTGTAAAGAACCAGCCCTGATTGTATGAAATCTTTTATTTGTAACGAACTATTAACACTAAATTGTATTATAATAATATATAATTTTATCTGACTCATTGAATTGCTGTTTATGAATGAAATGAAATCGAACACAACTTAAATAATCACTCCACAATAAAGAAGAGGCCCTGAAGAGGCTAAATAGAAAGAAGAAATAAATAAAAGACACCCTATAGTAGCATTAATTGGAACAGAATACCATTCATAACATTCTAAAGGCGATGTTGTTTTATCAGTTTGTTTCAGAAAGAAAATATTTCAATTCTTTATTTAGTTTCAGAACAAATTCTATAACTTAATATCTTACTACATCAATATATTAAAAAACTTCAACAAAAGCCAACTGCTGTGTTATAAGCATAAAAAATGCTTTTGATTTCAAGCATATGATTTTAAATTTTGAGTCATGCTCTGTTCTAATAGGACATTTAAAATTCCTCTATGGATATATATAGATGATCTAGAACATTGTGTCCATACGTATAGTTTATCTAGAAAATTATCTGTTTTCAAATGTTAAGTTAATAAATGTCGAAAGTCTATATAATAAAATCAAATTTGCCCAAAATATCAAATATCAGATTTACCCCAAAATCTGTACACATATCAAAAACAATAATTGTAAAAAAGAAAGAACAAATGATATTCTCAGAACAATTAGGAATGACATCATTGTTTTATTCTTTTATCAGTTCGTTGAGTTGCGTAAGAATATATTACCCACATCAATTTAATTCATATGAATGATATTACCACATCAATTTCACTATTTATAGCTCCAATTAATTCGCGCTTTGATGAAAGAAATATAATTAGTGATAATTATTTTAAATATTTTTTATCGATTGTTTATTCTCCATTAAAAGATTTTTTATCTGGGGAAAAGGAATGGGACAAAACTTCTGCGTAACAAATTTTAACCTACTTCTACAGCGATAATGTTCTACATCAGATTTTAATCGAAAACGATTAGTTATCATATATGTTTCATATGCAAATCAATGATAATCCACTTAAAATGGTTTTCAACATTATAGTTGACCCAGTAGGATGCATAAATGTCTTTGTTGATCAATTTCCAATTAAATTTAATATTTATATCAGGGTTGCCAATCCCCGGGTCTTCGGGCTGTATGCGGACCCTATTGAATGAGTCATTTTTAAAAGGTTAAAAAAATAATAATAAATAAAAAAAAGGGGATTTTTATATACTTATTTAACTCTTACTTTTTGAAATTTTGATCATGGAGAAATATTAAAATATTTACTTAATTTAATTTAATATCTATTTTTTATTTTTCAACTTCGTGACATCTTCAATGATATTTTTTTAATTTTTAACTTAAAAGATTATGCTATTATTAATTCATATATTGTACATTATTTACTATAGGGGTTTTGCTTAAGAACTACAGTTACTTAGTAACAACTAAAGTTAGTTATGTAACAACATGTGTAGCTTAAAGAAGCCAAAAGATCGGATACTCTATTTTAGACATTATATACAAATTTGAAATATATTGAACAACATGAAATATTAAAATTCTAATTAATAACCAGTCAAGTAAAGTGAATCTCGTAATCAGTCAATACATTTCATCGAAATGTATTGACTGGTTACGAGATACTGACATCTTGTAGTAAATCCTATTGAATGCTTTTTCAAGTTGTTTCATTGGGTACTTATCTAGTTGCTATATAGGAAATATTGCTATATATTCACAGGGAAAAGTTCTGATATTTTTTCATTTTTTTCAAAAACAAATTAAAACATCTCCGGTTTTGTTGAGGATCAAAATTACAAAAGGAAAAAAAAAAATAATTTTAACAAAAAAATTATTCCACCTATTTTCAGAACGTTCAGTGGAATTTTTTACTTGGTTGTGTTTTCGTATTATTTTTCATATGTGATGTATTTCTTATTCTTTAAGTATTACAGATTGATATAAATGAGACAAGTCTTGAAGAGTTTCTTATTTCTTAATTATACAACTGTAAAAAGTTTAGAAACCAACAAATCTGAAGATGGGCAGATAAGTAAAAATCGTTCTGGGCAATTTAAATTCGACACGTTACAAACAACCTGAGGGAATAAACTGAGTAATACAAAATAGAATAATTCGCAATTGTATATATCTTTATCAGACTTAATGTCATGTGAAGAAAAGATTTCACTTTTATATTACTTGGGACTGTAGATATCTGAAGAGATGAACGATTGTCAAGGATCACAAATTAATCGACTTACCTCAGCCGTTGACCACTAACTGTTAGCCACGGGAGCGAAAGACATCGGTCTGTGTTTAATAAAGGTCTGCGATACGTGAAATCCTAACGAGAATCAAGACTTGGTGGGGGAGGGTGCTTTCTTTGAGAATGAGAGGTTGTCTAAAGAACGAGCGTCCCAAAGTGTGCGTCGACCATCCCATAAGTTCTGTTTCTGGTGCATTGTGGTTGGACGGCCTGAGAGCGCTCGGGATTTATATAGAGTTAGCCGTGTTTGCTAGACGGTGGTGGTGACTGTTGACTCGCCGAGTCCAGCTGACTCGAAGAGGAAGAAAACTAATATTTGCTCTCCGTTGACAATATTGATCTAATGTTGGAAGTCCCTCTTTTCTCTTAAACCGCCACACACTGTCATGCAACCAACCGGTTAGCTTCCTGCAGAAGAATGAAAAGTATAAGAAAAAAAAAAGCCGCACAAGTTTGCACCGTGGGGGCCATGGAGGAAGTACATAAGTTTTTTCGGTCCCCTCCCTTCTTTTCTGGATATGTCCGAGTGGAAGGCGCTTCTTGGCAACCCCTTTGCGAAGGGAGGGGGATATGGAAATGAAAGGGTGGAGGGGAGATTTGATTAAATGTAAACAAGAGTCGCAGTCGTGTGAGTCAATTACGTGTGCGGGATGGAGTGAAAGGTTGAATTTGTCGAACTCTAATTATCATGTTGAAATATGTTGAAATGAAAAAGTGCCGTCATCGTGTGCATTTATCCAGGATTTATTTAGTGCAATCGGGGATTCGTTTTGACATCACGAAGTTGGTTTTAGGAAAATAAATATTCCAAATTTTGAAACACTCTTTAAATATTTGAAGACTTAGCGATGTTATTTTTTTATTTTTTCATCTTTTTTTTTTTTTTCAATCATTTTTTTTATTTTAATGTTTGAATGTCAGATAGAATAGATAGATTAATCTTAGAACTGAAAAAATTTCGATATTTGTTCAACATTAATTTGGATTATTATTAATAGACATTAAAATTATCTCCTTCCTGTTAGGAGTTTAGATTTTGTACAGTCGTTGATCCTCAGAATAAATATTTAACTGGACGTTTTTATGTAAAGCTATCGAGATACAGAATTTAGATAATAATAACAATAGCTTACAATATTCTTTTCTATTCTATTCTTATTGAGGATATTTCTAGGACTGTCACATAAATGCATATGTCACTGTGCTGGATGGAATGAAATGGTTGTATTTGTCAATTCTAATTATCATGTTGAAATGAAAAAGTGCTCTCAACGTGTGCATTTATCTGGGATTTATTTAGTGCAATCAGGATTCATTTAGACAGGACAAAGTTGGTTTTAGGAAAATAAATATTCCCAATTTTGAAATACTATTTAAATATTTGAAGACTAGCGATGTTATTTTTTGATTTTTCTATCTTTTTTTCTATGCTTTTTTTTTTTTTTATTTTTTATAATTTTTTACTTTAATGTTTGAATATCAGATAGAATAGATAGAAGAGATCTTAGAACTAAAAAAATTTGGTATTTGCTCTTCAACATTAATTTAAATTATTATTAATGGAACTTAAATTATCTCTTTCCTTGTTAGGCGTATAAGATTTTGTATTGTCATTGATCCTCTGAATAAATATTAGGTCACCATTTTATGTAAAGTTATAGAGATACAGGATTCAAATAATAATAACAATATTCTTTTCTATTCTATTTTTGTTGAAAATATATCTAGGATTGTCACATAGATTTTAATTATAAAAAATAAAGCTGCTGTTACTGTAACAAGGGCCTGATGGCTGAGTGGCTAGCGCTTTTGGCTCTCGTTGTCACAGGTTTTAGATTCGAGTTTCGGCAGTGCCATGGCTGTTTGTAGTGATTCGTAATCCACTTTAAACAGTAGGTCTCAGTCTAAAATGACCATAGCGAGTACGGCTGACAGTAGTAGTAGGCCCTTCCCCTTAAGGATAACATCTCCTACTTTGAAATATGCCAGTAGGTAGACGGCGTTGGCTCACCGTGGGGCCGTTGAGCCACTGATGATGATGACGGTGTTACTGTAAGAATGTTTAGAATTTAAATATTCAAAAAACGTTATACATTATATTTGAATTAAAAACACCATAGATCAGAGATGGTTAACTCATCTGAATTTGAGTTTGACTTTCTACTAGAAAATTAATATCTTCCCTTCGAATAGGGTGTGTTTTACAAATTCATACTCGTTTTTATTCAAAACAATGGAAAGACAAAGATGTATAATGCGAAATATTCATTAATTATAAGTGTGAGTATGCACGTCTGCTATGAAGCATTTATACTATAAGATATTTATGTCAACAATAATAAATTAATGAATATTTAATAAGCAAAAGTACAATATTTTGTATTCATCAACTTTAACATTTATACAAATTGGCAGCTAAGATACAATGAAAATCCTGTGTTCGATTTGTTGATAGATATTCAACTTTTAACTATTACTGGTATAAAATATTTTAATCACTAGATGACTAACATGAATCCACTTTAAACCGTAGGTCCCTGTCTAATATGACTGTAGAGCGTTGATTATAAGGCTTACAACCTACCCCTTAAAAAAATCTCCTGTCTTGAAATCAACCAGTAGGGCTGACATAAACATATCAATGTTGTGTGGATAGGACATAAATGTTTATCACATAAAATTCACCGAAAATTAAAATTCGTCAACCTAGCGGTGCCCAATAAATGTCTAAAAATGCCGGACCACATTTTTTATGTATATCCGACAAAAAATTTTCCAAATTATTTTAAAAAGCTATAATTATATTTCTCCTTGCTTTGAATGTCACGTGTCTTGTCTTAGTGTATAGAACACATCATAAAATCAGTACTAAAGTATTAGGCTTTAATATTGAGATACAATGTATTGTAATGTAATAGAGTACTTTAATTTAGAACTTCATCCTACAAATTTGCATTGGGTTAAAATTAGAGCTTATAATGATCCTAATTTATTGAGAAAACCAATTTTTTAAAACATTTTCAACTTGTATATTGAGATACATAATTTTTTTTTTATCGTTTTGTTTTATTATTTTTTTCAATGCTGCCTGTTTGATGTGATTTCATGTCCTATGAGTTTGTTAACTAATAATACCAAAAAAAAAAAAAAAAATATCACAGGCTTCAGGTTCGAATTCTGGCAGTGCCATGGATGCTAGTGGTTCGAATCCACTTTAAACTGTGGGTCGTGGTCTAATTAACCTAAAATGTGCAAAAAATGATCGTAGAGCGACAAACCAAAAACAAATAAATTTGTAAGTGAAATGTAATAAGTAAATTCTTCATTTTTTCCAAACAAACATTCTGTAAAAACAATAAATAAAATAAGAGAGAAAAGATTATATTTTGTTTTTATATTTATCACACTGCAATTATTTTTAATTATTACTCAAGCACTATTTGGATTTAGATCATCATTTGTGTATAATTAAATATTTACACTAGATTAAGACATACCAAATTTAGATGAAATATTTTTAATTGAAATGAGTCTCATTCATTTAAATTAATTCAACTAAGAATATTACATTACTTTTCAAAAAACCATTAGTCCTTATATGCATAATACGCTTTTCTTTAATTAACCATAGAATCAATTATTTTGGCAGAATTTCAAAATTCGTCTTAAGTTCACATTAACTTAATAATGAACACAATAATACATTTGAATGATGCTGTAAAACATACTGAGAATCATTATAAGTGAAAGGAAAATTAATTATTTGTATTGTTTTAGATATCCCTTCTTCTGCTAATAATGATTTGAAAATTATTCGAAAATGCTGTGCAATAAGTTATGAGCGGATTAATGTAAAGTTAATTTAGTTTATTTAAAATTGTTAATAAATAAATATGCAATTTTAAAACAACAATTTTAATTTTTATAATTTTTAACTGTAAAAAAAAAAAAAAAAGCATATTTTCAAAATAAATAAATAAAAATAAAATAAAAAATAAAGGAGACACATTTTTATTTTCTGTTAAAAATTAAAGGCTTCGACGAAATTTTTAAAATTTTCAATATAATAGTTTGGACTTTTTACAGGGAGTCAAATTTTCCAAATGCACCTCATTGACAAACTGGATGTTGCCCTTGCAAAGAGGGAACTTGTATCTGCCTGCTTATCTATTATGCTTTTTTCTGGGGTCTTTTTCATGGTAAATGTGTTTATTCAGAATACTTAAAATTCTTCTAAATCTGATAGTATCTTGTTGGAGCTTTCTCCTGCAGGGACGACAAATATGAACGAAATGCTATACTAGATTTATTAGTGGTCAACAAAATACCTTTTGAATTTGAGTAAGGTTTGCAAGATTTTTGTATTTTTCCAAAATGTACAATTTTTGAACAGTCCAATCTTGGCCACCTCACTGTCTTATAAATGGACAATCTCATGGATGTCTAGTTTGAAGCTACACAAGGAGTTAAGTCCACAGGAAAAAAAGATTTAATGTCATTCTTATGTACTATTATATGTCATTCTTTTTGTACTATCTCAGTCTAAAACATCGCAACTGTAGTACAGCAATGATTATCTGACAAATAGACTTATTATTGACAATAATTTATAGTTGTAAGTTCAACCTGCGTTTTTACCATATTTTGGAAACAGTTGATGGGATGACTTTTTGACCTTGTTGTTTTTTTGGCCTTTGTTTTGATACTGTTTTGTAAATTTTTGGTTTCTCTGTCTGTGATTTTGATCCATTGTGATTCTCTCAAACTCAAACGATAAACTCATCTGATGATTCTTTTTTGTTAATATAGTGTATATATATATATATACATTATATTAAAAAAGAATATTAACTTTGCATATATAAATATATTTTATATATTATATATATTATAATAAATATATATAATAAATATATAAATATATATATATTTAAATATATATTATAATAAGTTGTATATATATATATATATATATATCAGTGCTGAGTTGCTTTTTTTCCAATGGAAACTTTATAAAGCAAAATTTTGTCGTTTTTAACTTAATACTTTTTTTTGGTAAAGCAAGGCTACAAATTCTTGATTATGTTCATATAAGAAGTTGAGGTGACCTGTTTGATAGAGCGTTAGGTTTCGAAGGTTGGAATGCCGGGTTCCAAAACCGATAAAAGAAGCCAAGCATAAACTTAAAGTGTATATGCCGGAGATGGATTCTATAAACCAGGGGTCTCCAAACTACGGCCCGCGGCGGGCGTGACCAGCCCGCCAGTGTCGTCAATCCAGCCCGCGACAGCGAATAGCTTATTGTTGCTGTAATAATTTGGATAAAAAAAAACATTAAAACACTAGAAATTATAGATATTGGCAGAAAATTAAAACGATTTTGGCCTTGGTACTTACTGGGTAAACAATATGGCCCCTAAGGCTGGAAAGTTTGGAGACCCCTGCTATAAACCTATAGTTGGAATGTCCTCCCGTTGGACTTGAGAAGAGTGCGAAACTCTTGCCATACCTGGGAACGTTCGTTCCATGTTGGATGGCACAAGTGGGTGTAGTGTGGCGAGACTCCCAGTGTGCACCCTAGATAAATTTTGCCATGCATCTGACGTTTTAGAACATAATGACCTTGAATCAAAATGACGGACACTCCGAAACAGAAACAACATTTGTTCATATGTGTATTTCACATCAAGCTCAAAATATTCATATGTTATTTTTGAAAAGAACTATTTAATTTTCTTTGTTATTATTTAAGTCAGTTTGCAATTTTATAGTCACTTTTTTTTGTTATTAGTTATTTGCAATTTTCTATATATTAAATATAAAAAGTTTATTTTCTGTAAAAAAAAAAATAATAATAAATAAATAAATAAATAAAAAAAAAATAAAATAAAAAGACAGCATTTTGTGTTGTTTTAAAAAGAGAAGGAATTCAAATCCCCTTGAAGCGAGTTCAAATTACATTTGAATGTACTGCGCGTGACTCGTAGACATTAAAAGTTGTAGTATATGGAGTAAAAGTGTTTGATAAGAGGGAAACGTCACTATAGTAACATTCGATTTCCCTACGCATTCAACTACACCTACGTTTCTGTGAAGTCTTAATAGAGCAAATAACGGAAGACGGCATTTTTTTAAGTACTTCTGAAAGTATTTGAAAGTACTGTAAATTTTATATGATGGGGATATTATTGAATGGTTTCACCCTTGGGGAGACCTTTCATGACACATCAATCAAAAGGTATAGGGGCTGAATAGAACTTATTGCTCTTTGAAATCGATTTTATGCATGGAAAATGAGATGCTGAAAATGTACCAATTATGAGGCATGAAATATTTTTAAAATTGAATCGTGGGCAAAGAAGAGAGAAATGTAGTTGAAGAATAAATAGAATCAAAATGTTAATAGAATTAATTTGGCAACATGTTCACTGTTGCGGGGCTGGCTAGGAATGTTTTTATGATTTGTTTGAACAATCTGTCCTGTTTGTGGATGTATCGTTACATGGCTCTCTTGTTACATTGTTCATGTTACATTGTTCATGTTACATGCTACATTGTTCTCTCATAACATTGCATCTGCCATATCATTGACTAATTACTTCAAATTCAAAAGGGAAAGTATTAACAAATTTTGTTAAATATATGTAATTTGTAAACCTATTTTATTAAGATGCATTCCAGTGGAAAGCATAGTTTTTGTTGCTTATGCAGGGGTGCGCAGAAGTTCTACTCCCCGTGATGCACCTGGTAACACTTTTGAGTGGCTAAGATCTGCAACTGGCATTATTGTTAGATTGTGAATGAACTCTGTTTTTCAGCATGTTTTGTTGTATTTGTCGCATTATTTTGTTGTTGTTGTTGTTGTATGTTTTTTTCGTTGTTGTTTTCTCGCTGTAACTGTTCATATGTATCTGCATTGGAAATAATAATAATAATAAAGAAAAAAAAAAAAAAAAAAAAAAGGGGTTGCTTATGCAATATGATCAGAAAAACTTAATCAATTTTCAACTTTTTCTGATAATATTTTGGAAGACTATTTGAAACAATCAACAACAAATGTATCATTTATATCAAATGTGAAGTATTTCCACTTCCTGTCTATTGACCAAAAATAATTTTTTTTGTCCTTTTTGATTACAAGTTTTAAAAAGTATATATTTTATTTAGTCTGATTTATTTTTAATTAGTTGCAAAAAGGAAAATAATATGAGTATTTATAAGAAGCAAAATGTATTTCATTTATAAATGTATATGATATTTTTAAGTAAGTTATAAAACGGAACTAGCAATACGTAATAAC
>BPLR01016311.1:0-32946 GCA_021605095.1 Caerostris extrusa | reverse complement strand
CCCACCGAAAAATGCATCTCGGATTAAGTCTGTCTTGAAGGGAATGGGACTTCAAAAACTTTTGAAGTTGTGGTTTGTCTTCTTGTTCCGTATTCATGCTCCCAAAGTTCGACGACTTGGAAACCTTCGGAACGAAGAACTGTAGAGGTCATGTCCGTTTTCCTTGACAGTTGCCATGGATATCCCTTTTAGAGGGTGTACACTATCTGGATCGTAACAGATTGGACATCCGTGATAGAAACATTCCTGTTAACAAAATATATATATATATATATATATATATATATATATATATGCATACAAGAATGAAATAGTTCAAAAATCTCTCCGCTGAAAAACACACTTACATGAAACTGATAAACTGTATTCGTCTCGAGACAATACCCATCTACAAAAATTCCATGAATTTTTTTCTCACCAGTACCATTGAGGGCATGAAGTATAACAATATTTTCATTATGAGATACAAAATCAAGCCATCGAATAGAATCTGGCGAGTATCTGATATCGTTGACGTAACCATGAATAGGAACCATGGCTATAGTGTTAGGTGTGACATGTAGACTACGGAACACAGCCATACATGCAGAGGCTATGGTCACGTACCTTGAAAAAAAAAACAATATTAAAAATACAGTAGAATAATAACTTTTTTTCTTTAAAAAAAAAGTACTTACTGAAAAGGATCTACTTGTGTAATCTCTTGAAATTGACCACGGAATTCTAAACAACATCTCCTTAAAATGTCGACATCCGATCTGTAAAAATAATAATATATTGAATATTGTGTAAAAAAAAAAAAAAAAAAAAAAAAAGCTGGTTTTCTACCCTTATAATTTAAACAACACTAATATACCTGCAGTAAATCACCATTTCTTCTTGGAAATTGAACGTCTTATTTTTGATCTTCGTACCAAATTAAAAACTTTTCACGAACTGCTGGTCCCATAGAATCAGGACTGTAAAATCTGGCTTCAGGAAAGGCTCCTTCGTAATTTTGGTTTTGTTTAATATTAAAAGATGAGGAAAGTAGCCTTTCCTCAGCTCTTTAAAACCAAAACAGTCCGGGATCTTTGACAGAGGCATGGGCAGGAAATTCAATGAATCTATGATTCGTATCTTCAAGGATGGATGGAGAATGGACATAATTAATCCTCCATTTGGTATGACGTCTGGAGTCATTCCTTGTTTTAAAATCCATGCCATGATGAATTGCCCATCAAAGCTATAACAGAGGGAAACAATTAGAAAAGATAAAAAGTAATAGAGATTTAAAAAACAACAACAACACAACAACTAGTGCTTACCCTTTCATATTATGCGCAATTGCTGTAAAACCTTTATGTTCTGGAGTAAACAGCCATGCACAAAAGTTTTCACAAAGCTGAATAACCATTAAACATTTTTTCAGTCCCATCTGCATATTGGGCCAGTGCAAAATTTACAATATGCTCACCAGATGATTGATCCGTTTCAAAATCGAAAAAAAAAATAAGACGTTCATTCGGGCGTTTCGGTGAAATTTTTTTAGATAACAAAAATGTTCTGTGGCAACCACGTATTGATTACATGACGGACACTTTGTTGTTCCACAGCGATGCAATTCTTGGCGGCACTCATTTCTTTTAATCACTTTGCAGCACATTCTGCATTGGTAGATCTAGAAAAGTAAAAGTATATTTGAGTACTATGCAAACTCAGGGGTAAAAAAACAAATCTTTTTTTTTTTTTTTTAACTTACTTTGTCACAAAGGGATTTTTCTTTTTTTTTTCCCGTGACGGTTTTGTGTGCCTGATAACAACTTTCAGATACACAAAGTCTGTCGCAATCCTTGCATCTTTGTGGTTGTCCAGGTGGACATGACATACGAAGACATATGTAACATGCCTTTGGACAACGATGTGATTCACCAACTACTGTAAGGTTTCTCACAATTCTCGCAGTAATAATTCGACCCAAAGAAACCTTTTACTGACTTTATGACATCATAATGATTATCGTGATGCCATAAGTTGATTCTTAAAGGTCGCTCTTTACCTTTGTAGGTCACCTGTAATGAAAAAAAAAATGTTTTCCTAATTGTGTATTAAACATTGTAAATAAGCTTAAAAATGTAACATTGTAAATATGCATGTAAAGCTTAAAAATATATGAAAATTAACTTACTTGATTAAGATTGTCAGCAGAAAAAACGACAATCTGTATATTCAAATGATCTTCGAATATTTGTACTTCTTGGAAAGTACAAGGCCCCAAAGGAACGCCTGCAGCTTCGTGTAACTCTTGGGCTCTTTTTTTTAACGCAGGACGATTGCGATTTTTCATGGCAGAAATTGCTGTGGCGTCCTTTTTGCATGTGCTAAGGCAAAAACTATTGCTTTAGCGCAACATAAATTGTCATCATCAATAGGAATGGATACTATAGATTTTTTTCGCAATCTATCCAGTGAAACATTTGTTACTCTGCAGTTAGTTTTCCCACTTCCAACAGAACGTCTGATCGTAATTACCTCTACCTTAAAACCACTGTCCAGTTGAATAGATTTCTTTGACTGCAATACTTTCAGAATTTCAGTCAAGATCTTTTCAATTGTTAGATCGGATACAGGCATTATAGTGGTGGATATTGGATGATCGAGATGATCATCTTGTATATAAAACCGTATCAGATCTGTGGGTGCTAAGGTTTCAGTCGACCTCTCAATAATTGTTAAAAATAGCTGTCGAAGAGCTCCTACAATTGTACCTAATGGAACGCCTGCAATTCCAGATGGTAGCCTTTCAGGGTCCACACGGGCTTTAAAAATTACTTCTTCAGCTTGATATTTTTATTTTTCCTTCTGGACTTCTCCAAGACAATAACTGCATCGTTCAACTGCAAAGGAGAAAAAAAAAAAAAATGATTATACATGTACTTTATGTACAAAAACAAAACATGAGTATTTAAAAAAAAAAAAAAAAAAAACATGCTTACATCAACAACTTCGGCATCTGAAATACCACCACCACCCGATTGAAAATTTTGCATTAAATCCTCAAAGAATTGTGAGTTTTCCAAAAAGCTTTGAGAACATTCCCCAATCAACTAAAACATCGAAAAAAATGATATAACACTGTACCAATATATATATATATATATATATATATATATATATATATACATATATATATATATATGAAATTAAAATAAATTAAACTTACATCATCATCACAATCTTGAAAAGGCATGCTTTCATCTTCGAAAAGAATCTGGCTAAAAGTTCTTTTTACTGGAGTCATGGTTTAACACTTTAGAAAACAAAAATAACTTTTCAAATGCAGTATATAGTAGAAAAAATATTGTTGGAGAGCCAGCGTTTTCTTCTGCTTCTTATATACAAAAATCAAACTCCGTCATTTTTCTTAGAACCTATGAAATTTCGACACGTAACGGATGATAAATATTCTAATCCCTCCCCTCCATTTTAGAACTAATCATAATTCAACACGTGTATTCTAACTCCTTCCCTAGTGACATTTGCACATAGTATGTAAACCATAATTATCTCACGGGGAAAAATTTTGTTGACCATTGATATCAGCCTTTCTGGACTTCTTTGGCTCCAGTTATCAAACATTCCAAACATGAATAATGTTATCGTTACTGTCCCTTGTATCATGCGAGTATATAAGATAATGATTGTACATAATCTTATTTTGCATTCAGATTGTACAAAAAGTATGTAAACCATAATTATCTTACGGGAAGAATTTTATTGACCATTCATATCAATCCTTCTGAGCATGTCTGACCCCAGTTATCAAACATTCCAAACAGGATTAATGTTATCGGCAATTAATTACGCAAACATATAAAGTAGTAATGTTTAAACATAATCTTATTTTACATTAAGACCTTATCAGTACAGTCATCACGTAAATTCCTATATCTCCAAAAACCCCTCTCTTATAGTACAACATTCCGGTGTTGCCACCGGGAAAAAAGTTTCTAGGGGCCTTATCTACCAAAAACCCTTATCTAACAAGATGACCTCGTCACTTCCGGTTGCGCGCGCTTCTCTGATGACGTCACTGATGACGTACTTCCGTCTCCTATAAACCTCCAACTACTACTGGCGTCCATGGAGGCTTTTATGCTGCTGGGTTCGATGATTCCACCATCAATGAGAATCTGTTGCTGGGCAATAATTTGCATCATTATGTCCTTGGCCTTCTTCTTGTCTTTTAAGATGCGCCTCTGCTGCAGTAATTTGCTGACAGTGATCGGCTTCTGAGTTGTAGAGCGGCACGGTGGTCAGTGGCGAATTGGTCATCTCGACTTCAATGGCAGCGTCGGGATCGGGTACTTCCGCATGGTCCTAAGGAGGGCCGTTTCCCGTCGTAGAGCGAACATCATGGTTGGTAGTGAAATTAGCTTCAAAGTTGTTGCGAAAATCCGCCACCGTTCTGAGTAGGTCACCCATTCACTCTCCGCTACTCTGCCGGAACTCCGGAACTCCACTACTCTCCACTGATACTTGTGCTTAAAATTGAAGACATTATATACAAATTCGCTGGAACCATTAATAATTTTTACTATGGAATCTTCAAAAAGTTTCACTTGTCTTTAGTTTTAAAATTGCCACAATGATGAAAATATATATTCAGATTTCCTCAATGGCTGCATTTCTAAAAATTATCATATACAACTTTCTTTATTGTATTGTTTTTTTTATCTATGGCTTTGCATCATATTAGTGTTAACTGTTTCCAAACATTTAAATTCTTCTTTTTAGAAAATCTATTGATTTTTAAGGCACTTCATCGGAGAAATGGTGTCTTCCTTGAAAGTTTTAAAATAACTTATAACTATACACGATATGCTAAACAACCACACCACACTATATACATATGTATATATAATTATAAATATATATTATAAATACATATATATATTTGTGAAAAATTCCTTTTCGAACAGAATGATTTATGTAAATATTAGCAGAACGTTTCAGATTCCTTTTTAAAGGGAAAATGAATAGTTAATGGTTTCTTTTTTTTACTTTCTAAAATAATTTAAATCATAAAAACTATCGGCTTCTTTTGAATTTTATATAAATTAACAAGTATTGTAAACCAAAATTCATTCATATTTTTCTAATATCTGCAATGTATAATACAGAAAAAATAAAATGCTGACTTTTTTTTTTTTTTTGTTGTAAATTCCGATGTTATAATACAAGTTACATACCGTAGAATAAAATTCCATAATATATTCGGAATAAGGTTTCGAATAATATATAAACATTTAAATAGGTATAGTCTATAGAAATATATCATTTTTATTATTCCCTTTCCTTGAAGTTAGAAATATAAGTGCAAAAATGAATCTATTCTTTAATATTTTGGTTGCAAATGATAAGTTACATGAAAAACCAACGCGAATTCTTAGAGAAATTCATGGTCATTGTATTTATTTCGACAGGTGGATTAATAGAATTTTTGAAAATATTTTTTATCTAAGTACTAACAGCACGAAATATATTCTTAGAAATTGAATTACAATCGCTTGATGAGGCACTTGTGAGTAAAAGATATTTTTAAACCTAAGTATATCTTTCTATCTATAAGCCAGAATAATATTCTTAAAATCGCACATGGAATCAATGGGTTTCATCCATTATATCAAAATATACTGTCATTTTTCTGCCGGCGTGTGAATTTTGCCTGTGTATATATTTTATTCCTAAGCAAAATGATTATTTATAGGCATGTGCAGGACCAATAAATTTGTATCTTTTATAGATTTCCTTACTAATCCCTTGTGACCAAGTTTTTCTGAATGCCAAGATTTTAATCTGTATAATGCCAGGCATTAACCGGTAATATGGCAGAAATGTAACAAATTCAATGTTTTCCTTTTACTAAGGTTTACTCACTTTAAGCTGATTCTGTTCTTTTCCCACTGTCTATGAATGGCGGAAGGGGACTCTTATTCAGTGATTGTTTGATACAACGGGTTGAGCCTAACCTGCTTTTATTTTTCAATGGATCGCCATTGTAATTCTTCAGATTAATGATTATTCATATCTATAGTCAGTTTGTAATTTTCGAATTCCTTGGCCCCGCAGGGGCCTAACTCCCTGTCTGCAAAGTAGGAAGCATGGTAGGTAAAGTTCATGGAATAAAAGTCAAAGCAGCAAGTGACCAAAGTCTGTCCCAGTTCAAAGTAAGTTTAAAAGAGCAACGGAAAAATATATATACATATATATAAACTACAAAGTTCTAATTTTTAGTTTTGTAATTTCGCGGATTTTTTTAACTTTCCAAACTTTATTCTCTTTCCTTGCAGATAACATATTATCGACATGAATAAATATTAAAGTATTTTAACATAAATTTGATCATTTCTTTTTTTTTTTTTTTTTTTTTTTAATTAAGTAAACAGAAAGCCAAACTAAATTTATGTGAAAATATAAAAAAATTCCACATATTTGTGTAGAACTTAATTTTCACATTAGAATATATATGTGGAACCCATTTCAAAATACCAAATAATCGTCTATGCCTAAATGGGTAATGCCTATCAATAAATCTATTTGGAAGTCATTAAAAGTTTCACATAAACAAATTTAGGTAATACTTACTTTAAGGTTTCGTATTTCCAAAAATTAAAAAGTTTCATAAGATCTAGTTCATATGGAATTCACTTACATGTACACTCAAGAGCCAAAACATTTTGACCACCTGTCAATAACGAGTTGGCTATATATATATTGATATTTGCTATATACGTATATATATATCTACAGCAGCAGTTAAATACCACTTCCACCTGATCACGTGCCTTCCACGTCATCCAGACGAGTTCCTTGCAAAATGTAGGGGTGGTCATAATGTTTTGGCTCTTGAGTGTATATATATATATATATTTACGAATGCGCATATGTTTATTTGTAATAATTGTGCATCAACGTATATATATATGTGTGTGTGTTCAACCCGCCTTGGTATGGATGCCACAAGTCCTTGGTAGATGGCTGGAGACAGATTGTACTAGATGTTTAAGCAACGGTCACGCAAATCCGAGATATTGCAAATTGGTGGTCTTTGAACTCTGAGCTGCCGTCCCAGGACATCCCAAATGTGTTCTATCGGATTGCGATCCGGTGAGTTAGGCGGCCAGGACATTAACTGGAATTCAGCATCATATTCCTGGAACCACTCCAACACAATTTTAGCTTTGTGATAAGGGGCGTTGTCCTGTTGGAACATTCCATTTCTAGCTGGAAAAATAGAGGCCATGTAAGGGTGCAACTGGTCCACAATGATGTTCAGATACCCTGTAGCATTCATGGTCTGCTCTACCACAACCACGGGTCCCAGAGACGCCCAAGAGAACGTCCCCCAAAACATAATACCGCCACCACTGGCCTGTGTATGACCTACAGTACATTGAGGGAGCAACTGTTCGCCTGGAAGACGACGTATCCTGGCACGGCCATCGGCGTGATGAATGACAAACAGTGATTCATCTGACCAGGCAACTCTCTCAAACTGATCCATGGACCAGTCAATAATTTTGATAGCTGGAAAATAATTAATTTTAACTTCTATAATAGTTGCATCTATGAAATCAAGTTCTGGAGTTGGAATATGGTGATGGTTAATACTGCTTTATTATAAATGCCTGTACCGCCACTTGGTTCACGTAATTTGGGTTAACAAACCTGTACACAGCATTAGTTCTACTTATTGTGCAGTGGTTGGTGAAGTGTTCCTCAGGTGGGATTCGAAGCAGTCACAGCTACCAGAAATTAAGAGACTCATTGGTTTGGATTGATTTGTCACTCTATGGCCATTTTATGCACACTTTAGGCTAATTAGACCGGGACCTACAGCTCAACATGGATTCCGAACTACTCACAAACATCCATGCAACTGGCAGGATTCGAACCAGAAGCCTGTGGTACCAAATGCCAAAGTGTAGCCAATTGGCCATCAGTCAGCGAGACTCATTGGAGATTGTAAAAAGTGTATAAGCATCTTCAATTTGACTGTTTGATGGGACTTTACGATTAACTTCTCTTAAGAGATACCTTTATGCCAGTGAGTGTTCCAAGACAACTATGTTCTTACATCTTGTTGGTGGTATTAGTACGAGTGAGTAAGCCGATTTAAGACATATCGATTTTCTCCTGAAAGGT
Organism: Caerostris extrusa; assembly: GCA_021605095.1. NCBI lineage: Eukaryota > Metazoa > Arthropoda > Arachnida > Araneae > Araneidae > Caerostris > Caerostris extrusa. Next base: position 24,759 of record BPLR01016311.1, on the reverse strand, counting down.
TTGCATCAGAAAACGTTTTTATCGTATAAAAGTTGTATAGTAAGTTCATTACATATCGTATTATATTGTAATTCATAACCTCAAAAGTGTAGAAAACAGAAAAGAAATAATACATATAAATAATTATTTATAAAAAAAAATTATCTTTTAGAAAATTTCAAAATTTATTGAAAATTCAAATTTGCAACGCTTATTGACAATTTTTAAATGTGTGACGACATTTCAAATCCGAAATAGTTAAATTATCGATCATTTTTATTTTAAACCACCATTCAGCGCTTTAAATAGAATGTGTTGATGCACCTGCTCTTTTTAAGATTATTGATTCTGAGAAGTACCTAATAGTTTCAAATCATCATTTTCACAGTGGGGGAAGTAGAAATGCCCAGCGGTAAGTCATTTTGTTATTTTGTCTGCCGAAACTCTGTCGAAAGGAGACATTAATAAATTTTGTATTAACAAGAATCGAAGTGAAAAATATTTTCTTTTTTCATGAAATTGCATGAGGGCATGAAATTGCATGAGGGGCATGAAATTGCAATTCTTTTTCATGGAATTGCATGTATATATATATATATATATATATATATATATATATATATATATGCAATTTCATGAAAAAAAATTTCAATTTTAAATTGAGATGTAGCATGTTAATTTAATAAAGTGTCTATGATATATATATATATATATATATATCATAGACACTTTATTAAATTAACATGCTATCTCAATTTCAGACAAAAGAACTTTACTTAAAATAGCGTTGACTTTGTTCCAGTTGACATCCTATTGAAGTTGAGTCCATCCAATGTTTCGGGATAAGCTTTTTTTAAAAGCCCAAATTCGCTGCTGTGAATTTTGGGTGATGTGGGTGAGATGCATTTATATTGTATAGCCCCAATTCCAGTTTCGTTTCTCATTTTTTTCTTAATCTAGAGTAATAGGACGCATTGAACGCAGTGAAGATTGGTTATGAAAATGACGGAATTTTTTTTAATGAAATATAATAAGATCACATGATTCAATTGATGAATGTTTTTTGCTTTTTCATTCTTGTACATCATATGGTAGTACTTTATACCATGAGCATGGAGGACTCTAAAGCGTAATTTCCTCATATTTGCCTGTTCAATGGGACCAGAAAACTCTCGCTCGTCTTCCACATCGCTCCCAAGCCTAGATGTCGATGCGAGACGCTGATACCCTTCTAAAAGAATTTCTTTCGATTCTCCTCAACGCTGCAACTCTCATGGTCGTCCCCAATGGATTCAAATATGAGTCCTTCTCCCTCAGCCTCCCTTGGAAAAAAATATTTCTTTTATTGTATGCATTTCGCATATCATTGACTTCCACACAGAAACATATGAGATTTGATGAGCAATGAGCTTTTCAGACGAACGAGGGTTAATTGCAAATTGGGTGCAGGAAATAATTTTAAAATACGACTCCCGACTCTTTCATACATATAATTTTTATTTTCCCAAAAGTCTAGGAGTTAATGCTAAAATTAAATGTTAATCAATTGTTAGTAATTTTATAATAATCAATTTTAATTTAATAACAATTAAGTAGTATCAATTGTATTATGCCCAGTCTATGGTAAATCTGTATCTTTCACTTTATCTTTTATGCAAAGTAAATTCTGCTTATCTAATGTTGCTGGCTAATGCCGGGCATTTTGACATTAGTTATTCGCTACTGGAACACCAGAAATATAGTAGTTTCACTGTTATGCATCAAGCATTTTTTTACACTGCACATACCAATCCTTTTTTTCTATAAAACTTGCAGTAAATCATCCCTGAAGTGAAATATGGGAACTTTTGCTAGAAAGACATTCCAATCTACTGATTTATTGAACTAATCGCTTTCATGCACAAAGGACGTCTTTCAACTGGCAGATTTCGGGACAGGAGAGGTTTTCTTTTTGCGTCGTCGGGTGGTCCGTCCAACGTCCAACGCTTTATAATCATATTAGAAAGGGACCAACAAAAGCATTAATATATTAAATTAAATATTTAACAAAAAACCATTGGGCCTGAGTTTAATGAGACCATATTTGATCACCAGCACACATATCAACTATAGGCTTTTATACGGGCAGAAAAACCTCTGCCACCCTTGGATGGAAGGACTGTACAATATATGCAGAATTTTGAGACCTATAGCAGTATTTTCTCTTTCTATGGAACCATTTTGTCACCCTCGAAACAGAACGGATTGCATCTATTGAGTTAAAGTTACTCCTTTATAATCCTTACAATATCTAATAAGTTTTTTGTGTTTTGATATTAAGTATACGAAATTTATTTGCACCTCAATAGCATAGAAGATTGTAAATCTTTTAATTCTATTCGCTTGTAAATCTTTAAAATATATATATAATTTTTAATGATTATAGTTTAATGAAAATACTAAGTTCATCATGTGGGAAAATTGATGTTTTAAATAAAATAGTATCTAATTTTTTAGACAGAAAAATATATTTTTTTTTTTAAAATATGCTTTACATTTAATTTAAAATTCTCTTGCATTTTTACTATGTTATAAAAAATAATAAATTTTCATCTAACATACAAAAAATTTCATTTGATAAATAAATAAATTCATATTTATGTTATAAACGTAAATTTTTATGTAAATAAAGATATTCGGTATACTAAATAAAAATATAATACTTTTTTTCCAGCTGAATAATTTATGTAAATATACTTAAAAATTATTTATTTCAATTATTTGTTTAAGGCAATCAGATGGTGAAAAGGAATGCATTTAGTATTTTTTAAATGATATGAAATGATCATGATTATTTATTTGTATCAGTTCTTTTGTCAGTTAGTGGAAGTAACGTTTTAAGTAAAAAAAAAAAATTAAAAATATGAATTTATGAATCCTTCAATAAATTAAAAAAATTATGCTATTTCAATGAGATAAACTTTAAAAAATGAATAAATTTACTGATAGATAAAAGATCTTAATAAAATTCCAGATTTTTTAACATGACTTATTTCTATCTATATTTCTTAATATTTTATTATTTTCAAATTAGTTATAAAATAGCACTATAATAAGTTTCATTATATTAAACGCATATGTCTTTGGATCTCTGATGTGATGACATAACAATATGAGTATGTCACTGGTGCATAACGTCACAAACCAGCAGCCAGGTAATGAAATTTCATGCATTAAAAATTTGCATCACATTTCACAATGCATTAAATTTCGTATTATGTTAAATTTCGTCGCTTACTGAAATCTTATTTGTCATATTTGGTAGAATGTTGAACGGAATTTCAAAATTTATTCATTTGTAATTTTTGTAAAATTTCAATGAAAACACTTTTACTTTCTTGTATTTTGTATATAGAATATTCTCGAAGCATATCTTGGATTAAATTTTATTATCACAATTCGAGCATGAAGCCACATGTAGAAGAGGAAATAGACAGGCTTTGTGCCATGGCAAAAAGAGGTATGAAATATATTTTCATTTAAATTCAAATATTTGAAATAAACAAGAAATATATTCAAAAAGAAATTTTTAAAATATTAAATTTATTTTAAGAATTAAGTTTAATTATATTTAGAACTTGACATCGATCTAAATAAAATTCTAAGTTTTGCTCTAGATTTCACGGAAAGCAATCAAGTAGCACTAGATAATTTAATGCTAGGTAGAAAATGGCGCTTGTTTAATAAGAAAAGAATAATTAAGAATAAAACATTGCAAAACACAATGTTAAATAGGGTAACTAAGCAGTATGTAAAGAATTTCATTTTTTAAAGTTATATTGGAATATAGAACATACAAATATCAATGTAAGTATATACTGGAACTGGCAAACTGGCGTATGATTGCGGAGTACCAACAAGGAAATACCCCAAAACCTCCTCATCTAATTAATAAATATGCTTGAATTTTAAAAGGTTGTTTAATTAATGTTAGTAAGAATTAAAGATAAATGTTTCTTAAAATTCAAATTAAGAAGGTGTACTCAAAAAAAGATAAAAAATACTATTTATAAAAGTACGATAAAATAAAAGAATTTAAAAATTAAGTTTTTAAATTTGGTACAATTATTAGGGACCAGTTGTCGATGCTGTCGACTATTTCGAAAACGTAAACCTTTGTTTACTAAATCGTTGATTGGGAAATCATGCTGAACGGGTGGAGCCAATAGGAGCATCTGAAAGGTAAAAAGGTTAATATGTCCTCAATAAAAAACCGATCACAGAACCGTGATTCTTTTTAATTTTATAATTTTTATTTGATTTTCAATTTTATAATTTTTGTTTGTTTTCGATTTTATAATTTTTATTTTTATTTTTATATTTTTTTATGTTCAACTCCCTTTTATTTTCCTTACAAAAAAAAAGCAAAAGCGTACGATAAAAAAATAAAAACCTGACTTAATTACTAGTCGGAAAGTCATGAATGAAATTAAAGCACAACGTAGCAATAAAAGGAAATAGAAAAGGAACAGAGTTCTGATATGAACCCCTCAACCCGCGGTCAAAGATCCGAATCTTTACATCTGCGCCAGTTCATCTAAATTAATGGAATATCAACGTATCTATTTGAATGTCCAAAGTTCCAAGAGGAGTGAAGAGCGTTGAAATCGCCACCGAGAATCACATTGTTTCCCATTTTGAATAGTTTTTTAAAGTCCTCCACCGGGAAACCACCTGGAAGGCTAGGTTTAACGTAAGCTGAAATAATTTTAACGGAGGATAATTACACATTTTTAATTTCTACGATTGTAGCATCGATGAAGTCAAGATTAGGAGGTGGAAGGCTATGGTGGTGAATACTATTTTTAATAAAAATTCCTGTTCCGCCACTACTCGGGTAGGGATGCTGGTTGGGTCTATCAGTACGATAGAACCTGTAATTAACGATCAAAGGGTTGTAACCAGGAGACAATTTGTTCCCAAACCAAAAATACATCAAGATTCTGCTCTGCTAGAAACTCCCTAACCTCGTGAATTTTTGGAACGTAACGAATTAGCATTCCAGAAACCAATTACAAGAGACCCAGACCGAAGTGAGTTCGCCGTGAGGAATTCGCTTTGGAAAGGACATTAGTATACGCCTCAAAGAGGTGATACGTCATGTCAAATCTGTTGGGAGAATTTCACTCATTTTTATCTTTTGCTAGCCCAAATGCTCGCAATATAATTTGACTGTGAGATGGGTTATCTTTTACAAGGTCCATCAAACACTGAAAAATCTCCGTTAGCGAACACCGAAGAGGCCGTAACGGGTGCGAAGCTATTCGTGGTAGCAGCAGACAGCGGCCTTCACTAGCTATGATTGGCTGGGGGGCGGGGCATACTGACTTCGCCTCGTTCCCCTGGCGGAGAATTTGGGAAAAAGCCATTGTAGGCTGGACATTCCAATTGGTAAAGGTCGCTGGCTGCGTCCTGGTGGGAACCTTTTTGTACAGGTTTGGATGGGGTGGTGGGTTTAATATTTTTAATATTTGGTTTTTTTTTTGCTCCAGATTTTTGAGCAGGTTTAGGCATACAGGGGGCATCTGCGCCAGTTCGTGGCGTGTGCTCCTCCACAATTTGCTCATTTAAGTGGCTGGTCCAATTGTAATGTACATTCCTTAGCCCTATGGGGGCCAGCACACTTAACACAACGTGTTGGAAGACGGCATACTTCCGACGAGTGGAAGTAGCCTGACAATTCCAACAAACAGATGGGCCCGGTTCCCTCTGTAGCTCTCAACTCTGACTCTGAGACCGAGAAGAGTAGAGAGGCTGTATATCTCCTCTGTTTTTCGAGGATGGAGATAACTGAAGATAAAGTAGGGGCATAGGTTCCCTGGTACGGAATTTGGACATCCGAGCTAATTTAATAATGGGAATTTCCAAAGCTCGGAGTTCGGTCTCAATATCTTCTACGGGAGTATGATCAGGGAGACCTCGGATCACGACTTTAATAGGCCGGTCCTTTTGGAGCATTAAAGACTTGAAAGGCGTCCCATCGCTTTCAAGAATTTGAGGCAGGGTCCTGTATTCAGAGTCATTGTCGACCGTAATTCTTAAGAATTGGCCGGACAGTTTAGCCTGGATACTAGGCACCTGCACGCGTAATTGATTTAAGGTGTTCCACCATTTGCCCTTAGCGGACACAAAAAATGGTGGAATCCTGTTTGCCCTCTTAAATTGGGAAAGAGCCACTGTTTGGTCGGTAGCCAACGTTTTGTTAGGGGTGTTTGTGGGGGCAACTAGAGATAAAGCAGCCATAGCTACCCGTTTTTTATCTTTCTTTGAAGTGACGGTTACGAAACCATCATCAGCATCTGGAGAGGCGGGCGCCTTCCTCTTTGGTGTTGGTGCGGTGCTTTGCTGAGGCAAGGCTGGGGTGGGGGAGTGGTGATGGCAGCGGCGGCTGCTTGTTCGGCTTCAGCCGCAATCTGGTCGCGGAGCTATTTAGCCTTTTGATATCGGCTAGCTCCTTCTTGGTCGGGAGGTGAGAGGCAGGAACGCCGGTGTACGTGCAGATGGCACGGATTCTGCGGGAGCACTCTTCAATGGTGAGAGAGGCTCTCTCCCACGTGGACGACCGGATGTTGTTTGCGGCGCTCTGGTGCTTCTGTACCTTTGTCATGAGGGCCGCTGCCTCCTTTAGAAGAACTTCAAAATAGAGCAGGTGCTCCGGCTTTGGATCAGAAAGTCTTTTGGGCGCAGGATGCCCGAAAAGAAAGTCATTGCAGCTCAGCTGCTCGGCTGTCACCGTTTGAGAGGTGTCCATTTTATTTTCTGTATTGGTTGTGGCTGGATCGGGGAGTAGGCCCTGCTCATGTAGCGGGAGGGCTCTCCGGAGAAGGAATGTCCGGTATGCCGGACGACGATTGACTCATCGGAATATTAAAGTTTAAATTAAAATTAAAAATTTTAAAGAACTGAAAATGAGTGGAAGGATGTTGTTAGAAAATCGTTTTCGAATTTCAGAAAGTATCTACTCTGGGGTAGAAAGCTCTGGTCAAAATCTGACCACAATCCAAGTTTCAGGAGCGAGCGTCAAACACGACCTCCCTCAATGGCAGCTAGAACTCCGTTAACTAGAAACTCTGTAAGTATATAAATTGCAACATAATATAATATAAACACATATATATTGTAAATATTTAATATTATCGATATATATATATATATATATATATATATATATACAGAGAGATTTACCATAAAATATCCTATTTTCAATTACTGTTTAAGGGTCTGCCAGTACTGGCTCTACTAATGCTCCTGCGTTAGCTGGATATTTCGTTTTAAAAAATTGGAGATCATCCTAATAACATTCATGCATAAAATATTTTCTCGAGAATACAAATTTCCATGGTATATTTTTACAGCCATATTAATAGTATTCTAATCTGAAGCAAGAATTAAAATCGCTTCTTTTAGAAAATAAAGACTCGACAAGACACGGCAATAATAATAGTAATACGAATTTTTTTACACTTAGATCAATAGATAATCAGAAGGATTTTTTTCATTTATATGTGAATAATTTATTTTTTTTATTAAAATAAAATATAAAATATGAAACAGAAGCGTGTGTACAAGTTAGTTTAGTTACATTTTTTATTTATTTATCGAAATACGATGTACGTCAAAAATGCAAGTAAAAGTGTACGAATACGTTCTCCATTCACTGTATGTAATAAGGAGAGAGTTTAAAAATCTAACTCATAAAATCTTTTTTTAATAGCGTTGAAAAAATTCTAAAATCTTTTCGTTATTTTATGTACCATATTATTTACTAAAGAATTTAGAAAAATTTATAAAATTTATTCAATGATTTTTATTAAACTCGTTTTGCATAAGTCTTTCATTTACACTCACTTAAAATATATCCTTGCACTCTAAATTTCAATTCAAAAAATATATGTATCCTATAAAATTAACACTATCAAATTATATGGATGATGACGGGGAGACGACGTGAATCAAAAACATACATTTTTTGACAATTTTTACAAATTTTAACAAATAAAATCCCTATGCAGATTTAACTTTCCTATTTGCCAATGTTTTATAACCTAATTTAACACGAACCTACAAAACCAAAAAAATCTACAAAATATTATTGAAAATTATAGCTTTGATCGTAGGTGGTTACCTTAAATCATGCCAAATTAAACGTCACATATCGACTTTGCGTATGCTTCTAAATTGAAAAGCCAACAATACTGAAGCATTAGTTCATTGACAATACTGGCAGTAATCGATTATTATCACAATGTTTAATGTTTTTGGAAAACCCACAAAGATTACTGCATTCGATTATAATGTTCAAAATTCTATATTTCTTTTAAAGCTTAAAGATGCATCTTTCTTAGTTTTTGATAGTATGGAAGCTGAAAAAAAAGTGAAAGAATGGAAAGGAGCCATGCCCAGAGTGAACATGTTCTATGGTAAGCAATTTACGAAAAATATTCAAATGTGCACATGAATATTTAAAATCTCACAAAAGATATTTTAAGAGAGATGCTATCGAAAACTGACTTTTTAAGTATGTTTACAAATATTTTTTATTTAATCACAATATTTGCAAACGTATTTTATATTTAGTTGAAAATGAATTTTGTACTTGATCGCAGACTTCAAAAAAAAAAAAAATATTTGATCACATTTTCTGTGTAATCCTAATACGAATTATTTTCTTACTAAAATCAAAAATAAACTAATTTCTCGAACAAATTTTTTAAAAATATCCTTTAAAATAAATAAAGCAAAAAACAGACAAAATCAATTTCTAAGCAATTTTCCTTCTGTTACAGCCGTCAAGTGCAATAGCGATCCTGTATTACTGCGAACGCTAGCTGCTCTTAACATTGGTTTTGATTGTGCGAGCAAAGTAAGCTAAATTGAACGTGCTCTGATAGTTAACATATTGTCACTAGTAATTTTGATAACCTTTTTTTCTTTTCGCAGAACGAAATCGACGCAGTTATCAATCTGGAAGTCCTCCCCCAGCCGCATAGTGTACGCCAACTGTTACAAGGGAGCCTCTCATCTTCGACATGCTGCCCAATTGGGAGTGGACTTCACGGTTTTCGACAACAAGGAGGAACTACTGAAGATCAAACTGCTGTATCCATGTGCACGGTAAACATGTTAATATGTCTATGTGTAAGTAATAGGTGAGTGTTTATGGGGAAAGAAAGTGACGTCACAAGAAAAAAATTCATTTGAAAATTAAAAAGCAGAAATAAAAAAAAATTGTGAAATAAAAATATTGTAAAAAAAAAATAAATAAATAAATTATTTTCTCAAATATAAATTTTGCAAAATTAAAAAAAAAAAAAAAAAAATCAGAATTTAAATTGTATATCAGAATATAAAATAAAAATTTTTCGTTTATAAAATAAAAAAGACATTTTAAAAAGAAAAATGTATTTTATAAAAAAGTTAAAAAAAAAATTATTAAATAAATAATTTTTTTATCAAATAATACGATTAAAAAAAAAACTTTTTCATATTCATCTACAAAAATAATTGTCTTATAGAACAATATTTCGCATTTTATAACCGGGGAAAAAAAGTTTCAGGGGAAAAATTCTTCGCCCTCCAAAAAAAAAACCCCCTTCTCTATCAAGACTACACGCATACGTCACTTCCGGTCGGTCAAACCAGCACCTACTACTACTTATATGTGTGTGTTTAAATTGCAAACAGACAGGACATATAGGTAAAGTGATTTGCTACATAACTATTTTTAACACCCTTCAACAGTTTTCATTTTTCGAATGTACGTATAATAAAAGCTAGTTGTTTTTTATTTATATTTTTTTCTGGGGACATGTATAAAATTGGAATTAGCCGCTTCAGGATTGGAGAGTTACTTTTCGTGTGGAACGGATTTGCAATGGTAGCGAGAAGCAGCGATAGTGGATGAAATAAAGAAACATAGGAGAGAATGAATAGAGCTGACATTTATTGAAGCAGAACGATTATCCTATACACTAGCCCTCTTGAAATTATCGTCCACAGGTTCCTCTATACATATAATACGCTCCACGTTATTTATATCCTGTAGCTGATAGTCGTTGCTCATACTAGAATCGCTGAACTTTGACCTCGGTGCCTGTACTCGCGTTGTCTATACGAATATGACTTGTTAGATTCGTCTTGAGTCCGTCCACCTCATGCGATACGAATCTTGCTACCAGCTTCTTAGCATACAAACTGATATTTTTGAATTTCATTAAATACTTCACTTATTTTTTGATTTTACATGTATCAATTTTGTTTTATTGTAAATTCTATTATTATAATCAATTAGATCTCCCCCAACCTTTCAAAATCACAAATGAGTCACTATCCCGATATACAGTGGGTACAAAAGTATTTTTTGCACACATACAGTTTTGTTTACAAATTCATAAAAAATGCATTAAAAAGTACAAAAATGGGCATTTTAAAAACACAATAACATTATTCATCTAAACTAATTTTAAAAATGCAATAATACAAGTAAAAAAAAATTTTTGCAATAAAATTAAAATATCTTACGTCAAAAAGTATTTGCACACTCAACTCAACTTTAGGAAATTTGCATTTTTTTTGCTAATTATTTGATAGTCATCCCGCAGTAAATAACATACGTAAGACGACTATAAAGGGAGGTAGTGTCGATACTTTATCAGTTGATTGTTGATTTCAATTTGTGATGTCACCTAAGAAATCTGAATTGCCGATCTCGTTGCGAGAAAAAAATTGTTTCTCTTCGTGAAAATGGCCCTAAGTTATCGAGAAATAGGTAAAAAAGTAAATGTTTGCTTTTCTACTGTTCGGTACATTATAAAACATCACAAAGAAAGAGGATCTACATCAAATAACTTGCGTTCATGACGCCCAAAGAAACTTTCACAGCGAATTAAATGAAAATTATAAGAGAGGCATCAAAAAAATCCATTTGTTAGTGCGATAACATTAGCCAATGATGTCGCTTCAACATCTGGAGTTCAAATTAGCGCCCAAAGTATTCGAAATGTCCTGCACGATGCAAAAATTTATGGGAGATCTCCAAGGAGAAAACCTTTTATAAATGAACGAAATAGACTGAAAAGACTCGAATTCGCTAAGAAATATATCAATAAGCCAATTGATTTCTGGAAAAATGTCATATTCTCCGGCGAGAATAAGTTCAATATCTTTTAAATCAGATGGCAGCAAATTAGTTTGGAGAAAGCATTACACTGCTTTCCATACTAAAAATGTATTACCTACAGTTAAACATGGAGAAGGCTCTGTTATGGTTTGGGGGTGCATGGCTAGCAAAGGAGTTAATAATTTGTGTTTCATTGATGGGAATATGACAGCTCGAACCTATATGGATGTGTTGCGAGATAACTTCCCACAGAGTGCAATAAAATTGGGTATCAGTAATTCGTACTATTTTCAGCAAGACAATGATCCCAAGCACACTGCCGGTATAACACGAATGTGGTTGCTTTATAATGAACCCAGAAGACTTGCTACTCCACCACAATCGCCAGACTTGAATCCTTTGGAAAATTTGTGGAATTCTTTGGATTTAAAAGTAACAAAAAAGATTTCAAGCAAATCTGCACTTAAACAAGCTCTTATTGAAGAGTGGTCCAATATTGACCCTACTGTTACAGAAAATTTAATTAAATCAATGCCAGCAAGATTACAAGCAGTAATAGATGCTAATGGAATGCATACTAAATATTAGTTATTTGAAATTTTCTTATATATTATATTTTTTTGTATTTATGCGGGTGTGCAAATACTTTTTGACACGAAATATTTTAATTTTGTTGCAAAAAAAAATTGTTATTTATATTATTGTATTTTTCTGTTTAATTTAGGTGATTAAACTTATTCTACTTTGGCAATACCAATTTTTGTATTTCTTAATGCTTAATTTTATGATTTGCAAGCAAAAATGTAAGTGTGCAAATACTTTTTGTACCCACTGTATATCAGTGGAAACTAATCGCGCGGCCTGAATTCTAGGGCAAATCTTCTTTACCACAGCGTCGTGATGGCCAATTGACACCGCAGGCTTCAGGTTCGAATCCTGGCCGTGGTATGGATGTTTGTTAGGGGTTCGAATCCACGTTCAACTGTAGGTCCAGGTCTAATGACCCAAAATGGGCACAAAATGATCGTAGAGCGACAAACCAAACCCCTTTCCCCATAAAATCTTCAAACTTTCCTCTACATACATTTTCCACATTCTGTGTAGTTTTGCAGTGAGAAACTGAACATGAAAAATGTGATACTCTAATTTTAAACCGGCTACCCATACCTATTTATAAATCATTGCATTCCAAAAAGATAAACGTTAATTGTTTCACTATCTCATAATCATCTGTACTTTTATGTTTGGTTATATAACCATAAATAATAAAAAGCATTGTTCTTAACCAACTATTTTATTTTGACCTTTTCTATCCAGTATTCGCTAACCAGGGCCAAGAAGAAATCTAACAAAAATCGATATAATCGAATTTAGTAATCGGATTTGCTTCTTATGCTCAATTAAATTACGCAGACACACATTACACACAAGTAGGGCAGTAAAACGCAGGGTGTATCTATTTTACTGCTCCCTACCCCAAATTTTTATTTAAAATTCAAGTATTAAAATATTTTTCTAAACACAAACAGGATATGCGATGGCAACATGAACTAGTAATTTTGCATTTTGGATAAATTGCTTCTTTGAAAAAGCAATTTAAAAAACTTTTTCAATTACAAAATGTTTTTGCAGACTACTGCTACGAATCAAGATAGTGGCATCTAGTGCTCCAGTACCCATGTCGTGCAAATTTGGATGTGATTTGGATATTGCAAAGTGATCTTCTCTACTTTTGCTCGTTCTCTTGGTCTCACTGTGGTAGGGGTAAGGTGAGGAAGAAAACGTTTATGTTGAATCCAATTTCAAGAACATATTTTTAATGATTTTCTTTCATTTTTCTAGATATTTTTGTTTTTAGTTTACCCTTTTCGGTATAGTAAGGTTGTTTAATAGGACATTCGATAGTTCAGCCTTTTCTAAAATTCGGCATTCAGTCGTTCGCTTATGGATTTGGGCGTTTGTTGACCGCCTACGCAAAACATATCCTGCTCGCATTTTCACCTAGTTTTTACCGTAACTAAATGTTTTCATTTCCGCAAAACGAATTCCTAAATTTGTATATAATCCGTAATACAAATTTATCAGTTCTACTTTGAAGAGGAGGTCGAATCATTGAAGCAGACGGACATTTCAGATACTTTTAAACAGTAAAGCTCAAGGGTACTTTTTGTTGGTTATAAAGTAGCTCGTCATAATTTAGTTTCTCTATCATTATACTATATCAATTTATCTTTCGCACTGTATTTTTTTTTATCATTTCAATAATATTCAAGACATTTCATAATGTAATGTAATTTCTTCTTTCCTGGGAATTCTATCCTGGATTTTTTGGGAGTTCTTGATATTCGGAATTTTTCATTATCTTTTTTAATACAAATTCAGCTTTACAGAAGAATTTTTACATGAAAAATTTTATGAGTGAAAAAAATAACTTGCTTAACGCAATAAACGCTTGTATGGCATATAGTGTTTGTGTGTGCCAAATTTGCAACTATTGGTATGAAATATAAATTTAGCAAGATGTATGTCTTTAAAGAATATGAATTTCTCAATATTAAATATTTTAAAAGTTCACTCTACTTCAGACTGATTGTTAAAAATTCTCCTCAGTTTCCATATAGGCAACTTTACTCAAGACCCGAAAGACTTTGAAGGAGCAATACAGCTTAGTAGGTCGGTGTTCGATGCAGCGAAGAGCATGGATAGCGAAACTCACTGTACTGGATATTGGTGGAGGGTTTCCCGGTTGCAAAGGTTCCGTAGATCTCTTTAAGCAGGTAAGTTCGAAGAGGGCGTACATTTCTAAACTCGAACACAAAAGCCATCAATAATTCTATCATGCAGGCGTTCTAAGCGCTTCATATTAATACAGTAATCTGTTCTTCTGTTCTACAGTAATCTTCGTTAATCTGGCATTCGATAGTTCAGCACATTCTAGAATCCGACGCCTTTCAAACCTATGCTTTCATATTTGTTCGTATGGACTTTGTCGTTTGTTGGCGTTCACCGCCAGATGTTCGTATTTTCCACCAATTTTATCGTAATGTGGAGTTGAAGCCTACGGAGACCCATGTAAAATGACAAAAAAAAAAAAATAAATAAATTATAACGTCAAGTTATTCCAACAATCCTATGATCTATACCGATAGACATTTTAAACTTCACAAATAAAAAAAAATCTATATCCATCCGAACATAATGTTTATTAAGCTAACAGAGAAAAAGGAAATAATTACCGATAAATGCGAACAAGCCCACTATTTAAGCGTAACAATATTATTGACCTCGAATGGATCCATCTTATCGTGCTACCGTAATTTAGTTATAACCTTTTCGCCAGTCAGTAATGAAAACGATACGTTTCGTTTTCATAACTGAACAAATCCTTCAGAAATAGACATGCGTAAAAAGCCCATTTGTAGGGAGCGGAAATAGTGCTATATTTGCGCAATTATTCCTACACTACTAGCCATTAAAATTGCTACACCAAGAAGGCGACATAATGCAGACGGGAATTTTAAACGACAAGAAGGGGGATGATATGCAAATGATTTAGCTTTTCAGCGCATTCACACAACACAGGCGACTCCTACAATGTGTTTTAAATGGTGAAATTCTTCAGGGCGGTTTCTCCATACACAAATTGCATTTCAAGGTTGTTGCCTGGGTGAAAAGAGTTTGTGATGCCTCGTGTAAGAAGCAGAAATGCGTACCAGCATGCTTCTGACTTTGATAAGGTCCGAATTGTACCGGGATTGTGGTTTTATCGTATCGCAATATTGCTGCTCGCGTCGGTCGAGATCCAATGACAGTTAGCAGAATATGGAATCGATGGATCCAGGACGGTAATACGGAACGCCGTGCTGGATCTCAACGGCCCCCTATCACCAGCAACCGAGGAGACCGGCATGTTATGTGGCATGACAGGCATGATGGCCAAATTGCTAGCGCTCTGGCATACGATACCCCAGGTATCGTGTTCGACCTCGGCGGTGCCGTGGATGTTTGTAGTGGTTCGAATCCCCTTTAAAACGTAGGTCTCGGTCCTAATAAGATCGTAGAGCGTTGTGGGGGTAGTGTTACTCGCGCCCGTAGGCTATTCTTCATGCTGCACGTGCCCCCTGGGTAGTGCTAAATTATTAACAACAGCGCAACCCTTGCTCATGGCATAAGGATTAATTGTCTGTATTGTCAGCTACATTAGTACAACAACTTATTAACTAAAAACAATTATTTAAATGTTGAGGAAATTTATAACAGTTTGGTAAAAATAACCGCCATTTATAAATTAAATATGCCACTACCATCATTTACAAGTGAAATATATTATTGCTTCGATGAGTTTTTAGTCTTAGATAAAATACATTGTTAATAAAAGGTATTTTCTTAAGATTTTTTCCAAAGTATTATTTAATGGTTGTAATTTTTGTGCGTGAAAATAGTTTATTTAGATTAGTTAATTTCAATTAACTTTATGTTATTTTTAAATGTTTTACAGATGGGCTGTATCTATCAACAGAGCTATCGATGTGTATTTCCCCCGATGGGGATTACACCATTATCGCAGAACCAGGAAGATATGTAGTCACATCAGCATTTACACTTTGCGCCAATGTCATAGGAAAAAAAAAAAACATACAAACGAAGGTGAACCTTTTTGGAAATATTCTGTAATATGTAGCAGCACAAATATTTTTTGCTGAAGACAGACTTCTACATAATTTGATCATCGATTGTGGAATTATGACTTTCGGCCAAGCCGAACGGAGTCAAACACAATGTTATCGGTTGAAATAATAGACAGATTATAAATGGCAGATTATAAACAATTACAGCAATAGACAAGAATAAAGGAAAAAAGAACACAAAAACAAAAATGCTGTATCAGAGTTCATTAATCTAACATATCTCCCCAGTAAGTAGACAGTGGAGTAGGTGAGCGGAATCACAACCTCTCAGTGCTGAACAGAGTGCAAATCGGTGAAGAACAATTCCGAGTCTAAAAAGATGTTTCCATAGACAGAAATGCCTCCGGTGGCTAAGCGGAATTCAGCAACCGCTCTACACCTTGACCATGCCACACTTTGGGATAGACTTCCTCCATGGCTTATGACATACACGGTCAGTAAAGGTCCTTCTGAGCACGGGCTTTGATAGATTTTTTAACAAGATCTTTAATACCACAGCATGATCAAAAGAGCACTCTTCTCAGCCAAGTAGTCCGCCTTCTCGTTACCTGGAACCCCCGCAGTGGGCAGGAAACCCACTGGAGGTGATATTTTTCTCGAGATGTCCAGTTCTTTGAAGGCGAAGACGACAATTCAAAATGTCCTGTGTCAAGGGATTATTATCAAATACGATAGCCAACAGAGAAGGCTTGGGATAGCAGCTCTTGTGAATTTATTCAAGTGGCAGGGTATTTGGGGTAGAGCTGCGACTCACAGTGATTTCTTCGTCGAACGCAGTACCACGTCCAACAGGAACGCAGAGAAAAAAAAAAATGTTTTAATTGCAATAAAAATTATTTTAATCTTTAATAATTAAAATTATAAATTACCCAATATTAAATATTTAAAATATATAAAAAAAATTGCACAAATATATTAAACTTCTTTTCTTTCCAAATTGCTTTGCTCCATATTTGTCTAACTGTCACCTTTAAGAAGTAATCATTTCGTCTGTTTTCGGAAATTTATTTTAAATTGTTAGCCGGATGTTTTTCACACAATTGATTGTCGGACTATGCTGATTTTTCCCCTTACTGAGACTTTCATTGAGGATCTGTTGATGTTTAAATCGAATGTGTTGTAATAATGAAGAAAAATGTATATTGAAATTTAAATACATGCCTTTTAAAAATGGCCCTTAATTCGCCTTTCAAATATTTTAATTCATTTTCGCCAAATTAAAAACCTTTTTCTACTTGCGGTATTTTTTATCGTAAATTAAATGAATGAGTGATTAAATTGGTGTGTTGTAAATGTTTATGTTTATTTAATGTTTATGTTTGTTCTGTTTATTTTAATAGGATCAGAAGTCATGTACGTTATTAATGAGTATTTATGGCCTGTTTGTTCTTTAATGTATCTCATAAATCAAAGTTCCGTAAACCTACGTTTAGAAGGTAAGATTGCAAGTTGAGAATTATTTATTATTTGAAACTATATGTTTAGACGATATCAATGAATTTTCATGTGTATGTTCACCATTCTAAATGCTCGCCGCTGCATACCACAGGTCACGGTGACGAGCATTTTTCATGGATGAATCCTTGGCAGTAGAATCCATTTTTTTAAAAATCCTAGGAATTAATATTAAAGAGGAAATTCAATTGCTCCCTCTAATAGTACAACAAGTAACAAAAATAGTAATTGCATTAGAAGAATATCCTATAAAGTTATTATATTAATGAGAAAAAAATGAGATTCAATGTATTGCAAAAGTGGTGATCATGAATTTAACAAATATAATTAATTACAAAATTAATTTCAACCATTACACATTTAGCAAAAGCATCACTTGCTATTGGGATTCGCATTAAATAACTCCGCGAATATCCCACCAAACTAATTCCATAAAGCTTACCAAATTAAAATTGATGCGTTATGTCTATGCAATGATCGATAAAATTAAATTAAATATTTCTGACAGGTTCGTTTCAATCAGAATATGAGAACTCACAACCTTGCTAACTTTGTCATAAAGTAAATAGCACACATATGTATAAAAAATTTAGAAATACGTATAAAATAAAAGTTTACACAAATGATATCTGTTAAACAAAAAAATATATTAAAATGGAAAAGTGATCCCTAGAATTAAGTGGTCTAATTCCGCTAATCAAATTATTATCACTAAGATATTCTATAATTAATTTTCAAAAATACATTGACATCACAAATAAAGTATTGATAAACTAAACGTTACATGCGCTAGCTTTTTCTTCCTTTTCATTAAATAAAACGACTCTTATTGATTTAAAGTTGAATATATATATTTATAACATTTTACATGCGTTTTAGAGCCGTCATAGTAAACTCTTGATTCTAATAAGCATTAGCAAATATTTATTATCAATACTAATCATTGACTCTAGGCTATTTTGTTACTAGGTGAAAGCTATATACATATACATTTTTGAACAACGTCAAATTTATTCACTTACATGCTGGTCTTGGACAGTGGTTGTATCTGGTAGACTTGGCATTATTTTCTTCAGAAAAGTAACGAATGGTTTTGACGACGAAAATCTACAGTTGACATCATATTACTCTTTGACATCGTGTTATTTCTACACTGCTTTCACTTACATCATATCACTTGAACATTTATCCATCTGTCGCCGTTTCCTTTATGTATTGTTTCTCATGTGTCTCTTCTCCATCTCTCAGTAATTTTTTATATCTCCTTTCAATTTACCTTATGGGCTAGATCTACATCCATGGGACCGCCTCCAGACAACTATTGGGACAAATCTTTGCCTCTGTCCCAGGTGGGCAGTCACCTGATTCTTAACACTGAAATGCCCAATTCATGAAAAATAAGCCCTGCTGCAAATATAAACTTTAGGGCATTTTAATTAGTCATCAATCCTGACTTTTAATATTATTTAAATGCCTTTTAAGCTAGCCCACCTTTGTAAGGCACCTCTTCATCCCCAAAGAGTTTTGGTTTAGTTCTGTCGCTCTACAATCATTCTGGGCACACTTTGGCTCATTACACCGGGACCTACAGTTTAACGTGGATTCCGAACCACTCACAAACATCCATTTCACTCTAGGATTTTAACCTGAAGTTTGTGGTACCAAAGGCAAAAAAAATTAAGTCCTCCCCAGAGAGGAATTGAATAGAAAAACACTAAATGGATAGATGGAACAACCCCAGGGTGAATCTGTGTAACAGACATCTTTGAAAGACAACACCTTTTTACCGACAACTATCTTTGATACAGACCATATTCAGATTTTTTTCAAAGATTTTATCATTATTATTTTCCCAATATATATATATATATATATTCTTTATATGAATATATATATATATATATATTCTGAATTATATATATATATTTGCAGAATATATATATATATATATTCTCTTATATATATATATATGTATATATATAATGGCAATAATAAAAATATGAAAAGTAGGTGGATTTTATTTCGCCAAATTTTCCTTTTATGTGAAAAAATCACACTCAGTTCTCATTCCATTTTAAGACATTAAAGTTTTTTAATTTAAAGGCAATAATTAAAATTTCATTTGACGGGGTTTGAGTCTCATGAGGCTATGTATAAAGCCCAGAGATATTAAGCTAAAACACAAACTATACTATATATTGCAGAGTTTAAATTCTTTCCCTGAATTTAATTTTTATCTATAAAAAGCATAGATGTAAAAAATTTAACCGTTTGCAAATCGTGCTTCTCTTAATCAAGTTGTACACTCATGTCATTTTTAGAGTTCGCACCACGCTATATGATGGCGACTTATTTGTGTTTTTTATCAACAAAAAATTAAGAGCAAAAAAGATGTTACAGTATTTTTGACATTCTCAATTTCCGTTGTTTTGAGATTTGCACTCCCTGGAGCAAATTTGCGCAAAAAAGAATTATTTACAAAAAACGTACATCTGTTGTATGATGGATTTTTAACGTATATGTTATGGAGACGATGCAATACATTTACAAGAACAAACTAGATAGAGAAAAGAGAAATTCATGCAAAATTATCATTTTGTATCTTGGGAATATTACACCAAATCTATCAGGCATAGAGCCCATCCCTTCCGGTTGTGTAAGTGAAAAGGGTTGACGTTTGCATGCTGCAATTCGTCCTGGTTAAGAAGATTCACATGCTGTATACCCTGCATTCAAGATCCCTGGTGAGTATTGCTCTGCGCGATAAGTGCCATTTCAATTGAAGGCATTCGTCTACAATGTTTGCATGGTGAGGACATGCGTTGCCACCATGGAAACTTTAATTAATTCAGCACCCATGACGCCCGAAACAAATTTACTTTGTCCCAAATGACATCCCGATTAGTGTTGGCCTTTCATTTCCACCAGTGTAACATTGCATGTCAGTTCTGGAACAGAATAATTCCTCCCCAAACGGCCATTAAAATAACTGGATTTCGTTTAATGCTTTATTTTCTGTATTGGTAACAGTTACTGGCTTATATTTGAAAGTAATAATATATAGACTGCAAACTAAACCTGGACTCGTCCGGAAAATTTATTTTTAAAAGACCACTGTTGCTTGTCCACAATTCATGCTCTACTCCAGGTTAATCGCAGGCGAAACAGTGTGTTTATATTTGTAATATGGAAAACAACGATGAGCCTAAGAAACAGGATTTTTATTAATTTTTTCATTCTTATTTGTTACCGGTTCTGAAGAATCGCTGACGAGACAGGTCTAATTTGCTCCGTCTAAATTTTTTTGGCAATTGCTAAATACCGGTCACCATTTTTTGGAATATTAACACGGGGGCGACCTGTGCTGTAAAAAACTCACATTACCATCATCTTTAATCGTTGCCAAAGCCGATGAAAATGAAAGTCTGGGTGATTTTTAAAAAATGGAAAATTCCAGCTGGGTACGTCCATTTTCTTCTTTAATTCTACCATGTTAAGATCACTAAATTGGATTTTAAAAACCTAGAACCCTGTTTTTGTTTGAAATTTAACATTCGTTTGTGAAACAAATTGAATATCAAATTAACCGGTATTTTTTAAAAATCTCTTACAATATAATAAAATGTGACTGCTTTCACGCCAAACTGGTTAGAATTGCTCTCACACTCACAATATTCTTCCTTGAAGATGTGTGTGATATTCTACAGCACAATTTTTATTTTAGAGTTCAATTTCTGTACTGTGATTCTGTTCACTCCTTAATTTACTAACAATATAATATTGGACTTTATACACTCATGTCCAGAAATTAAGGATATTTCTTCAAAATACAATTAATTTGATATTCAGTTATTTTGTTTTACGTACCGAATTCGCAATGTAAAAGAAATGGAAGAAACTGGGTTCTGGTTTTTAAAATCACATAAAAGGAAAATTTGGCAAATAAAATCCCAATACCTTTCTTCATTTCTTTTCCATTTTTTAAAACTAACTGCAACTTTAACATTTTCATCGATTTTTATCATAATTAAAAACGTTAATTTTTCAATTTTTTTCCCTCATTGCTGTTAATATTCGAAAATTGTGTCTTATGGTTAGAGTGTGAAAAAATTTAATAATAGAAATTAGTACTATGTTAGTGACGATTGGTTCAAGAACCAAAATAAAAAGAAAAAATGAAAAAAAATTAATAAAAATATCCTGTTTCTTACGATGTTCATCGTTGTTTTCATATTACAAATATAAAACACCCTGTTTATGTGTAGATTATGTCTATAGTAATTTCATTTTAAGAAAGATTACAAATACATTTTAAAATAAAAATACTATAAACGCAATCATTTTTTTTTAAAATTATATATTCTTTACTTGCAAATATAAGCCAGTACTGCTAAAAATAGAAAAATAAAAAGCATAATAATAGGAAATCCAGCTTTTAAAAACCATTTCAATCATTTGTGCAAAACATGCAATTTACACTGGTGGAAAAGACAAGTCAACACTAAGTTTAAAGTAATGAAATTTAGGCAAAGAAATTTTCTGGGTCGCATACTACTTAAATTAATTAAAGTTTCCTGTCCCATGTTAAGTTATGCGTGATAAGAGCCATTTCAAATATGAAATGGCACTTATCATTGCAGAGCAATAACTGCCAGGGATCTTGAATGCAGGGGATTCAATGAATCTTCTTAACCAGGATCTTAAATGCAAGCATGCAAACGCGCATGCATTGTGTCTTACAGGTACCGCGAAGGATGGGTTCTATGCTCATATAGCATTTGGTCAAATCAAATCAGCATTATACAAATGCTTTGCGCTAATTTCTTTTCTCTATCTATTTGTTCTTGTTAATTGATTTCGTTCTCCATAAGTATACGTTAGAAATATGAACAACAGATGAAGCAATAATTCTATCAAAAGCGCATCAAGCCCAGAGGAGTCGCTTTGCAAAACAACGGAATGAATCGTTATGTTAATAAGAACGCATAAAATACTGTAACATCCTTTTTCATTTGTAAATTTTTTTTATTGATAAAAAATCACTGGCGCCATCATAGCGTGTTGTGAACTATAAAATAAATGGTTCAATTTGATTAAAATTAGCTATTACGAATGGGCTTGAGATTTTCAAACTATGCTTACAGATAAATATTTTTAAATTCAGGGGAAAGAATTTAAACTTGTATAAGTTATCGTTTGTAGTTTTTAAGCGGACAATCTCTTGCTTTATACATAGCCTCTACATGAGACTCAACATCTGGACAATTAGACATTTTAATTTTGCCTGTAAAATTAAGGAGTTTCAGGTCTTAAAATCTTGTTGTCTGTTCATATTGGACAGTCCATGCATGCATCGAAATTTAAGAATTCTTCGCAAAATATTTTGTTCGATAATCGTTTTGAAAATAGCTGAAATTAAGAGAACAAGAAAATATGCCAAAAAATTTAGATTAGTTTAAAAAAAAAAAAATTTCATATTGTTTTTTCACAAAAGTTTGAAATGTTAATAAATTAAACTGAATTTTTTTTGTTCAAGATTATTTTTTTAAAAGACACCGCCTTTTCAGTGTCTTCACACCGGCAGTGGCTTAAGAATCAGATAACTGTACTCTCAAAACAGTTTCTTGAGAAATTTTTTCTTTCAAAAGAAGAAACAATGATACTTACTCATAATATAATATTATGCACAAAACAAGACCACTGCCACTGAACATTTGAAAACAAAAATTTTTGAAAATGACTTAATACATTGCTTTTTTAATATGTTTTAGAATGTTCTTCACAAATTAGGGAAAAAATAGGTTTAAAACCGTTTCTCATGTCTCGAGAATAAAGAAAAAAAATATAACTGTCGCTGTTTTAGAAAATGTTTGTTTCCATGCTTTCAGGAATGGTCAGGCAAGGAGCTCTTGCGCAGTAGCATCTGGGGCCAGTCGTGCTGCTGTGGATGTGATAGTGGAGAAATGCATGCTGCCAGAACTGAACGTAGGTGACTGGCTGATGATAGACGACATGGGTGCTTACACAACTGCCAGCATCAACGTTCAACGGTTTCGAAAAACAGAAGTCATTTATATCGAAAAGGCAATGTAAAGTAATCTCAAATTTACTGGTATAGGATAATTTCCACATGTTTTTAAACAACATTACCTTGGCTTATGTCTTTAACCGTTCCATATTCTTATACTTCGACCAAATAGTGCGTATAACAAACGAATTTGCCCCATAACAAATAAACATAAAGTGCTGCCATTGGGGACATAAAATGCATCCGCTGCCATTAGGAACTTTTCTTGTTATTTTTTCATTGTTGGGGTTGATTAAAATGCTCAATAATGAAATATAGAAATACAAAATACAGTTAGATGAAACACGTATAAATTGAAGAAATTTAATGTTCTCTTTATTGCCCCTGCCTTTTTATTAATGTTTTTATTGATGATAAAATTTTTAATAAGTCGTTTTCCCCTAGAGTACATGCTATTTTTTCTCTCGGAGCGAGAAATAAGAATGTGTACAAGAATATTTTCAATGATATATCCGTGAAGACCATATTCAAGACAGAATGAGACAAGCTAAGGAAGTGTTTTATTTTTTATTTGAATTCTTTTTATAAAGTGTTTTTCAAAATTTACTTTATGAAAGTACTTTATTAACTTTTTATGTACTTTTCAACAATAAATATATTTTAATTGGTTTCTCACTCTTTCATTGTAATAAAAAAATATAGGGCCTGATGGCTGAGTCACCAGTTGACAGTGCCACAGATTTCGGTTCGAGTCCCGGCGGTGCGATCTAATAGGATAATAGAGCTTTGTGGAGAGGGGCGAGACTCGCGTCCATAGACTATGTTCACGCTACACGTGCCCCCTGGGTAGTGCTAAAGAATAACAGCGTTCGTCGGAGCAGCTCACTTTCGGCAGCTCCAGACACATGGTCAATACGACCCAGTCTTTGACGCAATTAAAAAAAACATTTAATAAAAATAACAGAGTATTATACGAGTTTCAGACGATTTTATGTTTACTCTACACAGAACTGATTTAAATAAAGTGTTTAATTATGCTCAATGTATTACTAGATACAAAAATATATATTAAACAATTACCTGAAGAGAGCGAAAAACAGTCACAGTTAGAAATTGAAGAAGGGGAAAAATAACTGATCGGTTACTTCTGAATTGGCGAAATTAAATTCAAAACAAAAGTAATTATGTTTTAAAGGTCAAATGAAAAATAATATTATCGCTCAAGAAGTAAAAAAAAATGATTGATTTAGGAAATCTGATGAAAAGTTTGATCTACGGAGTCAGAGTAAACGAATCGGTTAAATTAAGAAATCTGATATAAAAGTTTGATCTCGACAGAGAGGGGATATCATCCTCCGGAAGTAAGCAAATCGGAAAATTTAAAGAAAATCCGATGCAAAAGTTTCTTCTAAAGAGTCGGAGAGATATCTTTCTCCGGAAATAAACAAATT
>BPLR01016309.1:0-65516 GCA_021605095.1 Caerostris extrusa | reverse complement strand
GTTACGTATTGCTGCATACTTAAATACGACTTAAATCAATGATACTATTATGCAACATACTGTTTTAAGCATGTATAATATGGTGGACACTTAAATACGGACTTAAATCAATGATACTATTATGCAAATACATACTGTTTTAAGCATGTATAACATGGCATACTTAAATACGACTTAAATCAATGATACTATTATGCACAATACATACGTTTGAAGTGAGAATATAATAACATGGCATACTTAAATACGACTTAAATCAATGATACTATGCAAATACACATTGTTTTAAGTATGTATAACATGGCATATTTAATGACTTAAATCAATGATACTATTATGCAAATACATACTGTTTTAAGCATGTATAACATGGCATACTTAAATACGACTTAAATCAATGATACTATTATGCAAATACATACTGTTTCAAGCATGTATAACATGGCATACTTAAATACGACTTTAAATCAATGATACTATTATGCAAATACATACTGTTTTAAGTCATGTATAACATGGCATACTTAAATACGACTTCTAAATCAATGATACTATTATGCAAATACATACTGTTTTAAGCATGTATGTCAGACATACTTAAATACGACTTAATCAATGATACTATTATGCAAATACATACTACTGTTTTAAGCATGTATAACATGGCATACTTAAATACGACTTAAATCAATGATACTATTATGCAAATACATTACTGTTTTCCAATGTGGTGGGAATTTACATGTCAGTATTAGTCCACAAAAATCTAAGGATTTGTCTACGACTAATCCTATACCAAATGAATGATTGTATTAATTTTCAGTTCAATACAAGTTTGTGATTCACTCTTTATTGCTAAAAGTGATTAACTAAAAATGGCAGCCTGGTGATTTCTTCAGAAATACCTGGTATAATAAATATATATTAATCATCTGTCGAGTACACTGGTACTTATGTGAAGTACCGAAAAAATTTGGTCAGGTGTACTATATATATATTGTATCTTTTTCAAAATAGCACTGATAGAACGCATGGCAATATCGAAATCTCTGAAAAATGAATAATAGGTTTCTGATTTTAAAGTGCAATCCAACTGAATAAACATTACTTCAATTTTTTAACAAAAAAAAAAATGAACAAAATAGGATACAAATTTATTAATGATATTTCAATTTCGAACTACATATTTTCAATTTCAGTAAAAACTGATAATTTTGATTTTTTAATACATATTATATACATGGTTATCAAAATAATGAAAACACTAGAGTTAGAAGAAATCCTTTACTAATATGAAGTAGAACCACTTTTTGGCATGCACACAGCTTGATTCGCCTTGGAATCAAATCATACAAGTGTTTAGAGGAATATTGAACTATTCTTCGTGGGGATATTGGGAAATTGTCGGGAGAGATGCCGGTGAATGATATTGATTGAAATTAAAAATATAAATTAGATACACAAGTGCAGTTCACTCCAAGGTCGGAGATTTTCAAGTTCTCGGTCTACGACGAATCTAATACGCCCGGTCTGCGGCAAACATTAATTATCACACGACGTGATACACGAAACCACACGGAGACAACTTTGTAAACAGGCGGAATCTTCGGCCTGTTAAGTCACTTTCAGAAAAAAACACGTCTTATCGACTCGTCATAGAACACTCTTCTCTTTCCTTCTCCCAAAACTTCCCTTTAAGAAAATCCGTCAAGGGGGTTAGTTTCACTTCTCTTTGAGTAGACACTTTTCTCAGCCATGGTCCATCACCAATCACAATACAACGATTCATGGTGTAGTCCATATCCCATCAATAATTGTTTCGACATGGGAAGGTCGCACAGACAATCACTAATTTCACGCGGTTTCATTATCCACAACACTGCTTATATGCTGTCAGATTTGAATGATCGGTTGTTACTATGCACTTGTTAAAGAATATACATTCTTTCTATTGGAAACGAAATGCTACAACTTTTCGTGGGAAAATGCTACAGCATTAAACAGTCGTAGATTACGAAGAATTCAACTATTAGGAAATTTTCAATTAATTTTTCAACTATTATATTAATTTTTTAAAAATTATTTTTGAAGTTTAAAAGAAAACGTTGAGAGATTTGAATCAAACCAGTGTGTGGTACAAATAAAATATTCCAGGAAACACTTGCCTTACAAGTTATTCAATATCCAGAAATAAGTTTCACCTTGAAGTTGTTTCAATAATGGCATTGTCACTTTAGGTATTTTACTATTGCTCATACACATTCAGGAAAATTACATTAAAACAGAATTCAGGAAGCACTTATAAGTAAGACTTGGCAAAAAGTATTTTTTTTTTTTTAATACAGGAAATTTAAAAAAAAAAAAAAAAAAAACTCTCATTAAATCATTTCATCTAATAAATATTTTTAATTGCATTCTACTTTTAAATAATATAAACTGGATTTTTTTTTAAAATTAATTAATATTTATATAAAAATATATCCTTATATATAAAAAGAAAAGTTTTATTTACTAAAAGTAGTTTAGTAAATAATTTACTTGCTATCAATTTTTTACATAACAGTAAAACTTATAAATAGGGTTATCTCTTTGATATTTACTGTCACCTAGCTATTCAAGAACAAAGAACGCCATTTGAACATAGTATCGCAAACCTCGTTTAGTCAGGGAAAATCACGAAATTATTTATAGAGGCTACGTTGGTCACAGTAAAACAGGACATATGGTTTTATGCATATTGGTTTGGTTTGGTTTGGTTTGTAGCTCTACGGCCATTTCTGCACATTTTTGGGTTAATTAGACGACCTACAGTTTAACGTTGATTCCGAACCAATAACAAACATCCATGCCACCGCCAGGATTCGAACCTAAAGCTTATGGTAACAACGGCCAGAGCGCTAACGAATTGGCTATCAGGCAGCTATGCATGATAGAACACCAGCACATTTTTTTTCTTTTGCGGAGCATAACCGTCTCCATGCTACATACAGATTGAACGCGCTGGATCTGTTACCTTTCATATTCCCAAATATCAATCCATTAGTCTTCTTTAGAGACATCTTAACTCACTTGCTTATGGACAGCCGTGACACTGAGGAATTCACAGCATAGATGATCGTCGCTGCGACAGCCAACACCAGCACACCCTGTATCATTGAGTGCGTCTGACAACAAGTTCTCAGTCAATGTCACCTGTGACATCCGAGGTTGCAATTTCCAACAATTCCTGTAATCCTTTCTCTTCGTTCCCTTTCTGGCCTTAAACTTTGCACCACAGGTGGTGTTACCTGTTTGCTTGGCAACATAGCATGCTTCCGAATAAATGTTTCTGTACTTATTTTGTGATTATTGTACTTTATTTTGTATTTCCCAGGTTGTGTTATAATTAAAGATGTCAATTTTTTTGTATTTTCCCAACTGATCATAATTTACGATACCATGTGGAATTTGTTCTTTTTGATGCCTGTTATCCCCGAATATGTCACCATTCTCGTTTGGTTAGAATTGTCGCTCTATGGTCATTTTATGTACATATTATTCTAATTTAGACCGGACCTACAGTTTAACATGGATTTCGAACTACTACAGACATCCATGGCACCGCCAGGATTCGAATCTGAAGCCTGTGGTACCAAAGGCCAGAGCGCTAGCCAATTGGCCGCCAAAGTGCCGCTTCTCGTTTGTCATCATTCATTCCTTGTACATGCCTATCAATATGGAGAATAGATATATGGAAACATCAGAATCACAGCTAAAGTTAACAGGAAATCTCTAGTACGACATTGATAAAAATAAATACTTAATAATGCATGAATAACAATTCCATATTGCTAATGAAGAGTTCGAGAATAATGAACATTTATTGAGGAGCTAAAATTATAGAATATCACGACAAGAAGGAATACTGAAGTAAATTATACTAAAAACTACTCTTTACTTCTATAAAAAGAAAAAAAAACACATGTAAATAAACGATCTATTTCTGAAAATTAAATGCAAAAATTAGTTTGAAAAACTCTTTAAAAACTCATTCGTTCGCTCGTAATTCGTTCATTCCCATGCTACATTCTTATACCGCACCATATATTTGTTAATTTCCATACTAGATTCTCATACCACACCATATATTTGTTAATTTCCATGCTAGATTCTCATACCACACACATATTTGTTAATTTCCATGCTACATTCTTATACCACACCATATATTTGTTAATTTCCATGCTAGATTCTCATACCACACCACATATTTGTTAATTTCCATGCTACATTCTTATACCGCACCATATTTGTTAATTTCCATACTAGATTCTTATACCGCGCCATATATTTGTTAATTTCCATGCTACATTCTCATACCACACCATATATTTGTTAATTTCCATGCTACATTCTTATACCACATCATATATTTGTTAATTTCCATGCTAGATTCTCATACCACACTGTTAATTTTCCATGCTACATTCTCATACCACACACCAAATTGTTAATTTCCATGCTACATTCTTATACCCCCATTCTTATTCACATATTATTACTTTCTTATACTACATAATTGTTAATTCACACATTATATTCTTATAGCACGTACTTATGAATTAATAAGTACATAGTGTGTGAAATAACGTCTTTTTTTTGGTTATCGTAATGCTCGAAAATTTTCTACATTAAAAAACCTGACGAGTACATTTGGTTCAATACTATATTTTTGGTTCGTGCTCAAAACTAAGTACGTTTCAAAGCCCTATGGTCTTGAGAAATTTTTAATGTAATTTTAAAATCTAATGTTAAAAATAAGAACTTTATTCTGTTGAGAATGAAATTATAAAACTACAGTTACATTTTAACAAATATATTTATATAAAGCATTTTGTATACTTTTTAAAATATTTGTCTTTCCAACCAAACAAATTAACCACAGTAATCTTTAATATGTCAAACAGCTACGGAAGTATTAATTGACGTCATCAACTCGAAGATGAACCGCAAATGTAGCATGCGCATGCGATAACTTTAAAACATTGATAATAAATAAATAGAAATTAAGGAAGCGCCTTTTCCTTTTCAATCGGAAGTTACAAAGCCATTTGCTAGCCCTGTGATTCTACAAATCGCATTTAGCCACTGCTATCTCATAATCCTTAGCCTAATTCTAGGCAAAGTTTCGTAACAGAAGGCTTGTCTCTCTTGTTTAAAACAGCAGGAAGGCACATCATTTCCGAATTTCACCTGCAGAGTTCATTCAACGAGAACGCGTTTCTGTGAATGAAAAGATGTAGTTGCATGTAGATGTAAATTAGTCTTGCTTATTTGACTGCCACGATCTAAAAATCAAGTACGCATCCACAGGGTGCTAGATAAGGAAGCAAACTTACCGGTCAAAATTATTATTTAAAGTCAAATATTAGAATTAACGAAAGATATTTTAAAGTAGATGATAAAGGTAATATGTCGTAAAGTTTTTCAAAGTTTGGTTCAAAATTTCGTTTTATAACAGTTGGGCGAAAAAGCGAGCGATAAAATTTTTACCTACGAAATTTTGCGAACCTCACGAAATTTCTCGAAGTCTGATGATTTTTTTTTTTTTTTGTTTTTTTTTTGTTTTAATGCAGCTGGCAAACAATTAGACAGCTGTCTTGGGATGACTTAAGGCAAGCGCTGCACAGACGTTACTCACTTGGCATTACCCAGGCGGCCCGTGCAACGAAGAGATAAGCCACGGACGCGGAGTAACAATGCGCCCGCAACGCTCTACGATCCTATTAGACCGGGTCCTACGGTTTAAAAGTGGATTCCGAACCACTAAAACATCCATGGCACCGCCGGGTCTCGAACCCGAAACCTGCGGTACCGAGTGCCATAGCGCTATCCATTCGGCCATTCAGGCTAAGTCTGATGAAATTACAATTAATTAAATTATTAATGAGATCCCTAAGGCTGATGCTGCGATACTGAATACTGGATATAAGACAATATTTTCGTAAGGAACAAATGAAAGTCTCCTTTTCGGAAATATTCAGGGTGGTTTCCTTGGTCATAATATTCATTAACAGCACTAAAACTTGATTCTACAAGATAAGAAGTAAGGAAAAGTATCAATAAAGAAGTTGTTTTCTTTTTACGGGGTAGAGTTGTCAGCCTTACATCCATTATTGTTATTATTGTTTGAATTTTTTTATCATTTTTTTTTTCTGCGATGTATAATTTAGGCAATTATACATCGTGTCACACAAATATCCTCAGAAGAAAAATGAGTAGTAATAAGATATGGAATTCCAGAGGACTTTTTTTCTTTTTAAACTATCTCAGAAAGATTTCTGCGATAAATAGATGATTTTTTTGCATTTATAATGCCGTAAGCTTCTGTGAAATAAATAACCTTGGTTAGTTCTTAAATCTTAAGTCTTTTACGATGTATAATTGTCTTAAAGTATTAATGTGCATCTCAAATGCCATTAAATAAAAATGAGTAGTAAAAAGATTAAAAAGATTTTTGACTTGGAAATGATCTCTTGAAAGATTTCTGCGATCAATTGAAGGACTTTTTCCCACTTATAATGCCCATTTCCTTGTGAAATAAGTAACCTCCGGTTAGTTCTATAAAATAAACTAAAATTGTTGGATGCCATCAAAATCAATATAAACATTTTATCCATATTTTCACCAAAAAAAAGTAATTTTGAAAAACTGCCCATATTGATAATTGAGGCCGCCACAAAGAGCTACTACTTGTTAATTGCTCTTCAGTTGAATTTGTCACAAGTAGCTCTTGTATTGTAACGGCCTCAGTCATACAATTTTTCAAGCAGCTTGCTTTTTAGTATAAATATTCCGCCCCCGCCCCATTTGATTGTATTATTTAAGACGATTATACATCGTGGAAGACTTAAAAAACGAATATTAAAAAAATTTCAAACAACAACAATGAACAATAATTTCGAAAGCGACTGCAAATGTTAAAAAACTTTTCACCAGTGAGTTTACTTCCTTATCTGTAGCACCTTTCTGATGCATCGTAGGCAAACTGCACCAAATGTGACAAATTCAACTGAAAGAGCAATTAACATCAGGTGCAGCTTTGCCTAAGATGCATCAGCAATGTGGTAGATAAAGAAGCAAACTTAACGGTGAAAATTATTATTTAAATTTAAATATATTTACTTATCATTTAGAATTTATGAAAGATATTTTAAAGCAGGTAATAAAGATAAAAAATTGCAAAATATGGTTGTTTTATACAGATTTTACTGTTTTTTATACAATTGTTTTATACAAACCGTTCATTTTATAACATTTGCAATGACCTTCAAAATTATTGTTGATTATTTTATATTCATTTTTAAGTTCTTCCACAATGTATAATCGTCTTAAAGTATTAACATATCTCAGATGTCATCAGAAGAAAAATTAGTAGTAATAAGATATGGAAATCTAAAGGGATTTTTTTTTATTATTTATTTAAACGGTCTCGTAAAGATTTCTGCGATAAATCGAGAAATTTTTCGCATTTATAATGACGTATTCCTTGTGAAATAAACAACTTTGGTAAGTTTCTAAAAATAAACTAGATTGTTGGATGCCATCAAAAACCAATATACAAAGTGCAATTAAAAAAATCAAAGGGGGAGGGATATTTACACCAAAAGCAAGATAATCTTTGAGAAATTGTATGACTGAGACCGTTACATTACAAAAAAAAGAGCTATCTATTTGTAACAAATTCAACTGAAAGAGCAATTAATATTAGGTGCAGTTTTGCCCAAGATGCATCAACAAGGTGCTATATCTAAAGAAGCAAACTTACCAGGAAAATGCCATTGTTTTTAAATTAAAAATATACTCGCTTTTAAGAAAGATATTTTAAAGCAGGTAATAAAGGTAATGTGATTGCAAAATGTGGTTTTTATACAGATTCATACTGCTCATTTTATAACAGTCACTTTAGAAATTGTTTATTATAAACATAATATAACATTGGGAAATTCACATTTCTATAAAATATATAAAATTGTTGGATGACATCACAATCAATATAAACAAAGTGTACTTGCTTCAAAAATCAAATGGGGGAATATTTAATCAAAACGCAAGCTAATCTTTTGAAAAATTGTATGACTGAGACAGTTACAATACAAAGAGCTACTTTTGACGAATTCAATTGAAAGAGAATTAACATTAGATGCAGCTAGCTTTTGCCTAAGCTGCTTTATGTCTGTTAAGATGCACCAACAAGGTGCTATAGATATGGAAGCAAACTTACCGATGAAAATGCCATTGTTTTATATACAGATTCATACTGCTCATTCTATAACAATTGCAATCGCTTTCGAAATTATTGTTCATTGTTATCTGAATTTTTTTTTTTTTTTTTTTTTTTTTTTTTCAAAGTCTTCCACGATGTATAAAAATTGTCTTAAAATGTTAATACATCCAAGATGTCATCAGAAGAAACATGATGTAGTAATAAGATACGGAAATTCTAAAAAGCAATTAACATTAGGCGCAGCTTTTTTATTATTTCAACGATCTCGGAAAGATTTCTGCGATAAATCGAGAGGAAATCTCACATTTATAATGCAGTATTTCTAGTGATATAAATAACCTTGGTTGGTTTCTATAAAATAAACATTATTGGATGTTATCAAAATCATTGCAAACATCAAATGGGATAGATATTTACATCAAAAGCAAGCTTTCTTTGAAAAATTGTATGATAGACAGTTACAATACAAAAGTAGCTTCTTGTGACAAATTCAATTGAAAGTGCAATTAACATTAGGTGCAGCTTTGCTAGGATCAGTTTTTGCTAAACCATGTTTGTCTAAGATGCATCAACAAGGTGCTATAGGTAAGGAAGCAAACTTACCAGTGAAAAACCACAAAATTTAAATTAAAATATGTTTATTAATTAGAATTTAGGAAAGGCTATTTTATAAAAGGTGATTTTTGAATAATACAACAGGATGAACAATTAACCATTGTGTGATTTGTACCCATAGTAACAAGTAGTATTTGCATAGTAGTAAGAATAGTACAATATGCGTAGTACACTCTGAAGTTACTCTAGGATCCAGTTTTAAATCAAAACCATGATCATAAGAAATCGCATTAATAGTAGAGTTACACCTTCAATAATACAGGCTATCTATGATGCTATATGAATAATACAGCCACAGGCTATCTATGCTGCTATATCAATAATACAGCCACAGGCTATCTATGCTGCTATATTAATAATCCACAGATATTTCTTCCTATTCACTTGTGAATATGTTGGGATGCATAATAGTTTCGTAGGATCGAATTTTTTAGAACAAATAATGTTTACACGTGTTGAATAAAAACTGACACAGTTTGAAGCTTATCTGAAATTGCTAGAAATCTACGATTTAGAAATGGTTGTTTGAACCTATACATGTTTTTATCATAGTAACTTATCGAAATAAATGTTCGCAATAAGTTTTGAGAATTTTGCAATTAAAGACTATGAAAATCAATATTAATGTTAAAAATGTGATAAGGATACAAAAAAGATTGAAAAGTTATTAAAAAGATTATTATTGAAAAGATTTATTTTATATTCTAGTTGCAATAAAATCCAAAGATTTTAAATAGCAGGAAAACCCGAGGGCACATAAAAACAGTACTCAAGATGGAAAAAAAGTTGATTAAATTGATAAAATTATTTGTAACTTTTATAAAAAAAAAAAAAAAAACCGTTATCTTATTGCCACATATTGTGACTAGAATAATAATTTCTCAGACATCTTGATGATCTATGATTTTACTTTAATACTGAAATATACAATTAATCATTTTTAAAGCAGCGAAATTACATGAGCATTAAAAATATCTAGAATATCGATTTTTATTTTCGAATCAAAAATAATAGAAACGAATTTTATTTTTAAATAAAATTTAATGATATTCATAAAATCTAAAAGACTGTGTATTAAAAAAAAATCAATTTATAAATTTGTTACAGCAAAACAGAATTAATTCTGAATTTATTTTAGATCGACTGGTATTCTTCATTGGCTCAACAACCCCATGGTGGGCCGTCTGCTATTGGCAGATTTGGAGATAGGTTTGGTTTCTCGCTCTATGATCATTTTGTGCACACTTTAGGCTAATTAAACCGGGACCTATAGTTTAACGTGGATTACCAACCACCAACAAACATCCATGCCTCCGCCAGGATTCGAACCTGAAGCCTGTAGTACCAACAACCAGAACATTAGCCAATTGGCCCTCAGGCCACAATTTTGAGATGTTTTCTTTTTAAGGCGTAGGCTTTTTAGGCCTACATCCAACTTTCTACAGTCATTTGAGCCCGGGACATATTGCTTAAGGTGGATTCCGAATCACTACGAACATCCATGGCACAACCGGGACTCGAACCAGAAATCTGTGTCATCGAGGGTCAGCCAAGTCACTCGGCATTTATTATTATTTTTTTGTATTGTAATATCAGGCGTCATGACTGATATTGCAATACAAAATGAACTAAATATCCAGAGTCTACTAAAAAATAATAAAAAAAATTGATAATCAATGGTATTCAACATAGCATGTCGCATAACTTCTATTTATTTATTTATTTATTTTGAAAATTAAAAATAAATATTAAATATTATAAAAAAAAATAACAATGAAAAATCTACCTGCACATAGAAGATCGAAAAGTAATTAAGTTAGAAGCCTATTTTATGAAAAACAAAATTTTTTTTTTTCCCCATTAGTTTGAAATGTTTCATGTAATAAAAAAATCAGAACAGTTGCTATATAATTATCCAGGATATTGCTTGATGCATTTTTAATCGGTGAATCATTTACATAAAATTAGAGGGACAAAAAAGATGCAGAAAACCATTTAGATAGCAAACACAATAACTAACTTAACACTCCATTTCCTACAGTAATTTCAATAAAAATATAAACTGCAATAATTATAATGCCAACAGTATAATTATCATTCAAGCAAATAATATTTCATATTTCTTT
Source organism: Caerostris extrusa (assembly GCA_021605095.1). NCBI lineage: Eukaryota > Metazoa > Arthropoda > Arachnida > Araneae > Araneidae > Caerostris > Caerostris extrusa. Next base: position 54,509 of record BPLR01016309.1, on the reverse strand, counting down.
CCTGTCTTTTTTTTTAATCATATGTCTCAAACAATAACTGCATGAGGAAAACAACACTTCTTATATTAGCCTTAAGATCAATTATTTGTATGCATACAAATAATTGATTCCTTTTTTCTTCACAGAAAATTTTAAAACATTAATATTTTTTATTTTTAAATGTTGGGTTTTAAGCCAGGGGTGGCCAACCCGCGGCCCGACTTGAAAATTTTTGTGGCCCGTGAGATTTATCACACTTTTACAAAATATATTTTATGATGAACAAAGTAGTGAAAACCAATGTATTAAAAAAATACATTATGTGTGCATCCATATATTCAAAAATTAACTGTCGAAATTATGAGAAAAAAATTAACTTTGATTTTAAAATAATATTCTTGCGTAAATATGACAGATATTGCCAGATATTGATAATATAAGACATACTATATGACAAATATTGATATATAGAGAAATTTTAAAATTTGAGATATCTGATACAAAAGTGATTGGCACTTTTGGTTCAACTTAAACCTGCGAATCGTTTTTTTCGAAAATGAAATTGACCAAACACATAAAACACGCTCAAACATAATGCACGCTAACCTGCAACATCCATTACGATGTGCCAATACCCAAATTGAGATCGATTTGCAAAAGCTAGGTGAAAGAGTGGAGAAACAAATATCGCACTAGTAAAATAAATTTTTAATGATTTCATTTTTTTTTTTATATTTTGTTTGTATTTATATATTTTTTATATTTCATTTTCAGTGTTATATATTTCTTTACAATGTGCGTTTAGTGTCATTATTATTTTATCTATGTTTACGTGTAAAAATAACAGTAAGCACAAAAATAATAACTCATTATGTTTCACTTTTGCACTCCAGAAAAAATGTCTATGGTAGGTCTAAATCTAATATGGGGATATATAATTTTATATGCGGCCCGCGGAGTTGTGATGCATTTTCAAAGTGGCCCGCATGATCATTTGGGTTGGCCACCTTTGGGGTTTAAGCCCCACAAGAATATATTTAATGCAATAAAATGTAGGTTTGATTTGTTGCTCTGCGGTAATTTTTTGCACCTTTTTAGCTAATTAGACCAGGACCCGCAGTTTAACGTGGATTAAAAACCACTAATAAACATCCATGTCACCATCAGGATTCGAACCTGAAGACTGTGTTAAAGGCCTGAATGCTGGTCAATTATCCATCAGGCCACGCAATAAAATTTAATATGAAAAGTTATTTCAACTGTGTCGTAACAATATAACAATTTTATAAACAGCCCCTAAAAATACATACATTAAGAAAAACAACAACCTGAGGCATGATTACACGCATTATTAACGTTAAAAAACACGTGGCTTAAAATACATTTAAATAAAATACAAATAAAATAAGTGAAAAATGTTTTTAAAATTTATAACAAAGCATAGCATTTAAAAAATGCTACAATTGTTTTTGTAAAAGTATGAAAAACATTCAGTGAAAGATAAAAGTTTCAAATCCTATTACGTAAATATGTCTACAATGTATGTTAAATTTGAATAAAACGAGTATTATTGTTGATAAGTTAAAGAAAATAAATTTGTTTTCAAGGGCAAGATAAAAGATAGATCATTTTGGTATAAGATATACAATGCAAACCGTAAAGCTTACTTGCGAAACTAATAGCTACTGATATACCGATTACTGAATTCAGATAAAACCTGGATAATAAGAATTAAAGAATATTTTCAATCAGACAACACTGAACATCATATAATAAATTTATTTGCAATGGCAAGATGAAAAGGTAGATCAATTTGGTATAAGAAATATCATGCAAGTTATAAAGCTTACTTGCGAAAATAATAGCTACTAAAACCGATTACCCAATTTTGATGAAACTGGATAATAAAGAATTAAGGAATATTTTCCATCAGACAACAGTGAATATAATATTCAAAATGAATAACAAAAGATTTATTTTTGAAGTTAAAGCTCATTCATTTTGAATAAACCTAACATTAAAATATTTACAATAATGATATATAGATACCGTGATATTAAATTAGCAATCAGTTATTCAACTTCAACTTACGAAAGCCATTAATTCGTTGTTATACATATTTAATACTTTTAAAGAAATTTCTGTGTCCGACTCGTGGTCCAGTGGCCACACGTGTCGCTCTTGAGCGTTAGGCTTAATCCGCTGGCGGCTTTTCTGTTAAAAAAAAACAAACGAGCTGTTTAAAAAACGTGGCGACTCAATGGCGTTTGTGATATTAAGCCTCTTGCCTAGTTAGTCGAACTATATGGTGGGAGATTTCCGGGTTTTCTAACATACGATACGCAAATGTATCGCTCCCCTAAACGTCCTCCTGGAAGTCAGCACCTTCTTTGCCTTGTTCAGCATCTTGCCTCGTTATTCACACTACCTGTTGAGAATTTTCAGGGTTTTCTACCTATATACAAATGCGGGTAGTTTTACCTAAAAATCTCCCGTAAAGTAACTACTTTCCTTCATTCTTCAGCATCACGGTGCCAAGTCACACTTCTATCTGAGTACTCCATCACACAACAGAAGCTACCCCCCTCCCCACTTCCATGAGACCACATGGGTTCTTCTACTTGGTGCACAACAGAAGCTGCCCCTTCCCTCCATCCATGAGACCACATGGGTTCTTGGACTTAGTCTAGATGCTGCTGTCTACCAAGTGGAATAATAATAATAATAATAAAAACAAAAAAAAAAAAAGCAATTTCTAAATTCAAAGATGATGATCCTGAGATTCATGGTGAAACATCTCGAAAAATGAAAACTCGAAATGTTGCTAACGGTAACTAGTTAATATCTATTGATATCCCTTTATATATTATATAAAATTAAATTTCTCAAAAATTGAGGCATTAAAATACTCAAAAAAATGCTGTCAGTACAATAAAGTTTTAACAAACCAACTTTTGATTTTTTTTTCTTTTTTGTTCAATAAAAATATAAATTTTTAAAACTATGAAATGAGTTTTTATTTCCAATTAATCGGTATAACTGTACAGTAGCATCCAAAATATAATATTTAAAATTATTTTTAAAAATTTAAAAATGTATATATATATATATATATATATATATATATATACACACAAAAAATATAAAAGAATAAAAAAATATTTTGATACATGCATGAATTAAATTTAATATACTTCAGAAATATGCTTTTACAGAGAGTTTTATTTAAAATTCGAGAGAAATCTCATTTCACATACAACAAAGATGAAGTTATTTTATGAACATTAAAACACACAAAAGTTTCATAAATTGTTTTTCATGAAAACAACAATTATTTAAAATTTAAATGTTTTAATGATTGATTTAAGAGTTTTTTTTTTTTTCGAATATATTAGTTTTAATATTACAGAAAACTAGATTTTTCTTATTCTTGTTCCCAAAACGAAAAGCAATGAAGTATTCAAAAATATAATGATGGAAATTATGAGGTTTGCATCGATTTGTCACTCTACGATCATTTTTTGCACACTGTAGGGTACCGGGACTTAGACCGGGACCTACACTTTAACGTGGATTCCGAACCACTAGGAAACATCCATGCTACCAACAGGATTCGAACCTGAAGCCTGTTGTACCAAAGGATAAAGCACTAACTATTTGGTCATCAGGATAAGAATATTATGAGGAGTTACAAAAAGTAAAGATTTACACTGACGTGCAAAACTTAAGTAAATTTTATGCAGAAAGCTATGGAAACTTAGAGAAGGGCTAATATGGTAGAACCAATATGGTAGTAAAGCGATTCTTATGCAGATATATCGGGAATAAAAAGCAGATATATGCTCAGGAATAAAAAGGTCAGAGGTGATGTGCGAACACGCACAACACAAGCAGTAAGAGCGTACAGTAGTACAAGACAACAATAGGAAGAATAAAGAAAAGCGCTATTCAAGACATTATCTGCACGTTTCAAATGAGTTCGTACGTGCGATATTGATGAAACCCTTGAATGACTTCAGAGAAAGAACGGCAAGCTTCAGATAGTGTGATAAACGTAACCCAACAGTTTTGAATCGACAAAAGTATCGTATCATGAATTCGACGCTTTCCAAACTACAGGTGTAGTCATAAGAAAGTTGCTGGTAGTCAGCCAAAGGAAAACAACGCCCTTTAGATGACTTTTCACAGAATGGACGACAAGCTTGATAAGGTATAGTGTAATAAATGTAACACAACAATTTTGAATCAACAAAAGTATAGTATCATGAGTTTGAACGTTTTCCAAACAGCAGGTATAGCTATAAAAGTTGGTAGTGGTCGGCCAAGGTAAAACAACGCCAGTGGATGATCCCTATATAGTCCAGCAGGTGAAAAGAGATCGATACCAGTTAGGGATCAACATTGCTCATCAGCTGCAGTCCAGGTGGCTTTATAAAGGAGACCTATTTGCCCGCCATCCTGAATGCTTCATCACATTGGCGGTACTGTTTAAATTGCTGTACGAAAAAAAAGTCTGTAAATAGAGGACAAGACTCCTTCACATACTCTTTTACGTATTTTTATCAGATGATGAGTTCAGAAAGATTCTCAACGCCAACTGATATGACGAGAAGCAGGGACACTTTTTTTATCCTACTAATATTTGAAAAAACCGTTCATTATGGTGGTCATGGTGTACTCGTATGGGGATGCATTGCACCCTGATGCATAGATACAATTACCGAAGATTACTATCAGTAAATGATCCTCTATAAATGAGGCCTGTTTGGCCGCCAACCTGAATGTTTCATTACATTGACAATTGAGCATTGGCGGCACTGCTTAGAATGCTGCAAGAATCTACACAGTGCCGCGCCAAATATTTCCGTCGCATCCTCTTTGCAGTGGTATATTTTCAGATAATGAGTTCAAACATATTCTCAACGCCAGTTGATAAGCAAGGACACGATTTTTATTCTATTAATATTTTGGAAGCAGATCAGTTCGCTGATCCTGGTGTACTTGTATGAGGATGCATTAAGATTCGCAGATACAATTATCGAAGATTACTATCAACAAATTCCTCTTCACTAGGGTCTATTCTTAGGTGCCGTTGGTGCGGACTTCATTTTTAAGAACAAGAGCACCAGACCACATCGGATACGTGCTGCTGATGAGTTTCTAGAAAGTGACGACATGACTAGAATGAATTATAGCCCGAGTATTCCCCCTGATTAAATACCACATAATAGAGAGCTTTTTGCATACCGTATTTTTATCGTCCGATATTTTTTTCCCTAGCGCGCATGCTCATAGGAAACATTACAGATACGCATGCGCAATTTCCTATGAGCATGCACGCTAGGGAGAAAAATATCGGACAATAAAAATACGGTATGCAAAAACTCTCTATTATGTGCGAGTTACTTTGGGGAGATACCTTACATCATGATTATATCCCATCAACCATCATATCCAACAATTGAAATAAATGCGTATTGAGAAATCGGCACTCTTACTTCAACAACTGTTGAATTATCTGGTAGTGAGTTTACAGAGATGATTGTAAGCAGTCACTGCTGTTCAAAAGGTTTATATTCTTTTTGCTAAGCGACATCTGCTTGTTGGCAAGACTGTCAAGAAAAGGGCAATTGGCAAGATTGTCTTGGGAAGACAAGCATTTTACCAATATTACTCAAACTTTTTTTGTTTTAATTTCATGCTGTATATGTTCCTTTTATTTTTGCGTTAACATGTTTTCTTCATCTTTGAAAGCGGCCTTTTGGTACCACAGGCTTAAAGTTCGAATCCTGGCAGTGGCATGGATGTTGTTGAGTGATTCGAATCCAAGGATTAAATGATCGTAGAGCGACAAATCAAATCAAACCAATCATCTTTGAAGTACAAAAGTCTTCGTATTTCTAATTTCTTGTCTATCAGGTTATTGCTTTCGAAGTTTTTCACACATCAATATAATATTGTCCCCATTAAACAATACTTTTAGGTATACAGATTTAAAATAAAAAATAAAAACATCTTTAATAAATTATTGAAACCTACACGTTGAAAAGAAAATTACCATTCAATACAAATAAATAAAAAAAATTATTATTCTTAGATAATGTATTTCATATACTCAAACCAGTGTATGAATACAATTGAATAAGAAAAAATCTATTGTTTTAACGAAAGAAAAAAACTTAATGATAAAAATATACGTTACATTTTCAGAGCAGAAAGATTTACTCTATATTTAAAACACCAGACAATTAACATACATTCATATTTAAACCCAAAATACTAGCTACTTTTTACCAATCTTAATATCATTAGTCGGTCAATTTACTTCGCATAATTGTACATTCAAAAGCGATTAATACCAACTATACATCGAAACAAGTTCTCGATACGTTACCAAAAGATAATCAGATTGTCCCTAATGTCAATTGCTGGCAATCATTAAGGTCCATTGTAACAGTGCTTAGTATAATTCTCAAAACGAAAAACATAATGAGCTGTACCAACTTGAAATGCGGATATTACGAGGAATTATAAGGAAGTGTTTAAAAAACTGAGGTCTACCGATTTAATATAGGTTATATTAGTTGAGGTCAAAATAAATGAACTGTACCTAGCTAAAATAGAACAAAAATTTAGTGAATAATGAAGCCAATTTTTATAGCACTGCAGCAATTCATAAATTAAAAGGCTTTTGACTATAAATAAATGTCACAAGTGATTTTGAAACTCTTTTGTATTATAAACGAATGAATTTTACAATGTTTGTTTTAGAATATTAAGATTTGCGCGGTTTATTGATGCAAATAAATCTTAACATTCATAATGCAAATCTAACATTCATAATTTTTTTATTTTATTACGGAATAATGATGTGCTTAATGTAAATAAAAGATTTTGAGACCTACCAATTTCATATAAGTTTTATTAGTTGAAATCTTAATAAATGAAAAACCTTCACGTATAATATAGTATAAAAATTCAGCAAACAACGAATCCAGTTTTTCAAGCACCACAGCAATTCCTAAATTAAATGTTTTTGACTATAAATAAATGTCATAAGTGATTTTGAAACTTTTTTGTATTATAGACGAATGAATTTTACAATGTGGTTTTTAGAAGACAGAAATTTGCGTCTTTTATGAATGCAACTAAAATATAACATTCGTAAATGTTGAATTATAATACGAGAATAAGGATATGTTTAATATTAATACTTAAAACTTTGAGATCTACCGTTTTAATACAAGTTGAATTATAGGTTATATTAAATGAGGTCTAAATAAATGAAAATCTTTACGTACCCTAGCTAGAAATAGTACAAAAATTCAGTGGGCACTGAAGCCAGTTTTTATAACACTGCAGCAATTCTTAAATTAAAATGCTTTTGACTACAAATAAATGTCCCAAGTGATTTATTCGCATGATAAACTTTTCTAATATAGACGAATGAATTTTACAATGTTTGTTTTAGAAAACGAAAATTGTGCACACGAGGGCTAAACAGACCGGTAACTGCGGTTTAAAGTAGATTCCGAACCACTTACAAACATGCATGCCACCGCCAGAATTATATTAGTTGTGGTCTAAATAAATGTAAACCTTTACATACCTAGCTAAAATAAAGCACAATTCAGCGAACATTAAAAGCCAATCTTTATAGCATTGCAACAATTCATAATTTAAGATGCTTTTGACTACAAATAAATGTCACAAGTCATTTATTCACGAAACGAAATTTGTCTGTATTATAGACGAATGAATTTTACACATGTTGTTTTAGAATGAAATTTGCGTCTGCTATCGATGCAAATAAATATAGCATTCATAAAAAAGCAAATATAGCATTCATAAAGCAAATATAGCATTCATAAAAGCAAATATAGCATTCATAAAGCAAATATAGCATTCATAAAAGCAAATATAGCATTCATAAAGCAAATATAGCATTCATAAAGCAAATATAACATTCATAAAGCAAATATAACATTCATAAAGCAAATATAACATTCATAAAGCAAATATAACATTCATAAAGCAAATATAACATTCATAAAGTAAATATAACATTCATAAAAGCAAATATAACATTCATAAAGTAAATATAACATTCATAAAGCAAATATAACATTCATAAAGTAAATATAACAATCATAAAGCAAATATAACATTCGTAAATCAAATATAACATTCATAAATGTTGATTACGGGAATAAGGATGCGTTTAATGCTAATACTTAAAAAATACTTTGAGGTCCGCCGACTTAATATAGACATTACTAAATATAATATCTTTACTTATACCTAGCTAAAATGGAACAAAATTCAACGAGCAATGAAACCAGTTTTTTCCCCCTTCTTTATTAGCAACAGCCCCTTGGTGGGTCAAGGGGCTGCAGTTTTCGAGACATGTTTTTCTTTTTATGGTATAGGGTTGTCAGCCCTACGCCCAACGCTTTACAGTCATATAAGGTCGGTACCTACAGTTTAAAGTAGATTTCGAACCATTACAAACATCCATGGCACCGCGAGGATTCTAACCCGAAACAACTCTATACCAAAAGGAAAACATCTGTCTCGAAATCTGCCAGTAGAAAGGCGGCGGCCTTTGCCCACCATGGGGATGTTGCGCCACTGATGATGATGAAAATATGTCGCTACGATTCTATAATTATTAATAGTCTAGGCATAAAAGAGCATTATTAGATTGTATGATTTTGCCCAGAAAATCATGAATTAGAACCCAATTTACATTAAAAGTTTATTTTAAGTAGAGCAACTTAGTGATTTATAAATTTCACTTAACATAATTGATGATAAAAAGATAAGTCTTAAGTCTCTAAAGTATGCAAGAGAATGCTTTAAAATCCAATATACTCAATAGTTGAAAAATAAATAAGCATTTTTTTAGTTTCCATTTTATTTTTATTTTATTCATAAAAGCAAAAGCTTTACAGTGCTTCGTTTTTTTTTTTTTTAGTATAACATGTTCAAGCCAACTGAAAGGTTCGGTTAAAAAGTGTGAATAAAACGATCGAACGAGCATAGGTTATGCGTGTAAAGGAAGTCATAAACAACACATTCATGTTTCGAAAACACGATTTCCACATGAAAATGTCTACTTTTCAGTGAAGCGAAATCTATTTCAGACTTTTTTTCTGCCAATCTGACACATAAAATATGAAGGGAAACGACCGGACAACCTTCAACCGAAGTCTGACAGATTTCAAAAGTAAAAAGTAAATAAAATAGACAAGGTTAAATATAGGTTAGCAAGTAAATCAGAAAACGGTAAACAAGTAAATCAGAAAAGGAAATCGAAAAGTCAATGAAACTAACGTGAAGTTCAGTTTTTTTCGATGAAATTCAATTTTCAGTTTTACAAATCAAATTTAATTATTTCGATTCCTAATTGAATTCATTTTTATCAAAATTCATGTTAAACGTTCGTATTCAACAAAGCATAGATGGATTATGAAATATTAGTAGTATTAGCAATCACAAGATGTACATTTTTAACCGAAGAAATAAAGTAATGCCGCATTAATAAAGATATTAAGGAGAAAAATCTATTTTTACTTGATTGTATTTGTTGTACAAAGGAATTTACTATAAATAGGAACATAACATTGTATATTATATGAGCTTAAATTCAATAAAAATAAATATAAGAATTTATCTTTATAAACTGCAGGTTTCCTAAGTACAGTGGCGTAACAATAAGGTGTCAAGACTGGTAAATTGCCACTGCCCCAGCAGAAAGACTGAGTACAGGAAATTACTGCCCTCAAGCACTGTTATGTGTGCGTACGTATGTCCTCAAGCACTGATATGTGCGCGTAGTATGTCCTCAAGCACTGATATGAACGCGTACGTATGTCCTCAAGCACTGATATGTGCGCGTACGTATGTCCTCAAACACTATTATGTACGCGTACGTATGTCCTCAAGCACTGATATGTGCGCGTACGCATGTACTGAAGCACTGATATGTACGCGCACGCATGTACTCAAGCACTGTTATGTGCGCGTACGCATGTACTTAAGCACTGTTATGTGCGCGTACGTATGTCCTCAAGCACTGATATGTAAGCGCACGCATGTACTCAAGTACTGATATGTACGCGTACGCATGTACTCAAGCACTGATAAGTACGCGTAAGCATGTACTCAAGTACTGATAAGTACGCGTACGCATATACTCAAGTACTGATATGTACTCAAGTACTGATATGTACGCGTACGCATGTACTCAAGTACTGATATGTACGCGTACGCATGTACTCAAGTACTGATATGTACGCGTACGCATGTACTCAAGTACTGATATGTACGCGTAAGCATGTATGCAAGATGTCCCATATAATAATATACATTAATAATATACATTTATTATTATATGGGACATTGACAAAAACCTGTTTAACAAATTCTATGGGACAAGACAAATTACGCAATTTGGCTATTCTATCCATCGTACATTCCATGGCCCGAAACTTCAACTTTGACGTTGTCATTGACACTTTTGCTGGTCAGAAAGCCCCCCAGAAAAGACATTTTAATAAATAAAATTTTTACTAAAAATACCGGTAGTTTTAATTCAATACAATTTTTAAATGAAAATTTCATAATATCAACCAAAAATAATAGGAATACTTAGGGTAGCACTTTATTAAAAAGAAAATACAATGATGATACTTTTCATTGAGGGTCCCCATTCGAAAAATTTACCGTGGTCCTCAGATAGTATGGTTAAGCGTCTAGGTCAGAGGTGGCCAAATGATCTTGCGGGCCACTTTGGAAATGCATCATAACTTTGCGGGCCGCATATAAAATTATATATCCCTACATTAGATTTAGACCCACTATAGACATTTTTTTTTGGAGTGAAAATTGAAACATAATGAGGTATTGTGTTTACTTTTCTTCTTACAAGTAAACCTAGATAAACAATAATGATACTAAAAGCACATTGTAAAGAAATATATAACACTAAAAATGAAATATATAAACAAAAAATAAATATAAATAAAATAAATTGAAATCATTAAAAAATATTTATTTTTCTAGCGCGATATTTTCTCCACTCATGAGTTCGCAGAATAAAAATTTAATTATTCTGCGAACTCATAACTGTTAGCTCATAAATAAAAGAGACAATATCTGTGAAATATCCGCAAGAATATTATTTTTAAATCAAAGTTAATTTTTTTCTCATAATTTCGACAGTTAATTTTTTGAATATATATATATACATGTACAAATAATGAATTTTTTAATACAATGGTTTTCACTACTTTGGCCATTATAAAATAAATATATTTTGTAAAAGTCTAATAAATCTCACGGGCCGGAAAAATGTTCCAAGTTGGGCTGCCGATTGGCCACCTATGGTCTAGGTAGTATATAATCTCATAGCTGTTTATTAAAATAGATCATATCTTCAAAATGGCTTACTATGGGAAGGAAAAAATATGCACAGTAAATACATACCAAACTAATTAGAACAACTTCACCATTTTTGACATCAAAAAGGAAATTCATTATCAATTCCAAGCATTTTATAATGAAATTCTTACACAAAAACTTTTCTTCATTAACGACCAAAATGGTTTGGGAATAAATAGTCTTTATTACATAAATTGATAAATCTAGATCAATTTTCAAAATGACAAATTAAATTATATCAAAACATACCGAATAAAAAAAATGTCAGCTATCAATGGATAATTTGTGGACGAAGAAAAACGAAATTTACATAAGTATATTAAACTGCTTAAATTAAACATGTAAATACCTTTAACTAAAGAATAACGCCGTCAAAAACGTAAGGGATAAAAAGTTACAAGAAATTTATTATTGAACTGTCAATTGCACCAATGAAAATATTTACTTTTAAGTGACAGATTTGAATAAACATAAAAGAATTATTTAATGTAATTTATAATATTCTTTTCAAAGTTATTGAATGTGATTAAATAAACCATCTCAAAGCATTTCAAACTTGACAAACACGCACTTTAACACAATGACAACAAATTACATTAAAAATTAAGTACATACTTTTCATCTTTTATGTTATGGCTTAGTGATTCCACAGATGATATTCTGGCTTTTGTGTTAAAAATAGAATATAATCTATAGAAGCACATACGGAAGTTATCAACTAAGTATTTGCAAAAGAGAAAGAAAAAAAAAAAAAAAGATGTCTTATTTGACGATTCCAACAAAGATTTGGCATATATTCAGGAATATTTCAAATGAACAACTCTCGTTTATGTTATTAGCAGGCCGAGATAAAAAGGGAAGTCTTTTTTATTATTATTTATTTTTGTTCTTAGAAAAACAGTTTAGCATGCACGGAAAGCTTTTTTTTATTTTGCAATGCTATTAGGTGAAACCTTTTAACACATTTTTTTCCCTTCCTGTTTAGATAACTTAAACATACAGAGTTGACTAGGCCTAAAAAAATCCCTTTCCTAAATATGCTTGAATGATTTGAGTTTTTATTGATTCAAATGGTTTAATTTATTTAATTGCGTATTAATGGCAGTAATGCTTATATTTTAAAAATGTCTAATTTAATTATTCGCAAATAATATTAAAAACAAAAAAATTAATTTGTTTTTAAACTTCTACTGATAGTGAAATGTTGATGGATGCTTTCAAATCACGCGCAAAAGAAAAAAAAAAAAAGCATTATTTAAAATATTAGTTGAATACAAAAGTAATTCCTAAAAACTCTTAAGCAAAATAAATTTATTTTATATGTATACATGAAGATGATTATCATTTAAGCTTTAAGTTATTTTTTAATTAATTTAATGATCAGATTCAGTTAACAGTGCTTACAATTTATTTCATAAAGTCGCGAATTTAATTTTTAAAATACATTCAATATAATTGGAAAGCTGAATTTAATATAATTAGCAATTGCTTGAAATAATATTCAATTTTATAATTCATGGGAGTGTGTGTGAAGTTTCAAACATTTTCTTATAAATATCAGGTTTATTTATTAAATGTTAATAAACTAATCCATTAGTTTAATTTCTAATCGATTATTAATGCAGCATAATAAATTTAATAAAAATTTAACAAAGTAAATTCAATTCATCAATTAAAAAAACCTTTAAAGAAAAATTGAAATGTTTTAAGTAAAAATATCTTAACGACTATTAAAAATGATACCGAAATTTTGGTACAAAATCTAAAAATAATATAGATCTACACATAAAATTAGGTAATATATGTGTCGGAATTTTAAAATATTTCAATTTTTTTAATTGATTAATGAATAAAATAATAAAATTAATACACTCATTTTATTTTTAAGCTTCTTTGTAATTAAATATTGAAATGAAACAGCCATGCGCATTAATTAAATTCTTTCCAGAAACTTAATAAAATTAAAAACATATTATAAATTTCTATTCTGAGTGAAATATAGTTTAAGTAATCTATTTTATTTGATGATTTTATTAACTAAATATTTTCAATTTTAATGATAAACCAAACTAAAGAAAGTGAAATTTCAAATATTGTTTTCTAAAATTGTGGATCACTTTTAAGTCAACATAGCGATTATATTGATGAAAAATTTTTGTATTGTTTTAATTAACACTTATTTTCAAAAGGTTTATTCAGAAGAAAAATATTTTAATAAGCCTTCAAAAAAAAAATTCAATGCAATTGTATTATGTACAGAATAAAACAAAACCAATATTCTCAGCAGACTCAACAAATTCAATAAATATCTATTTAAATTCAATATTTAAGTTTAATAGAAATTCGAATAGTATTTCAATGCAACTTTCAAGCGCGACACAAATCTGTAAGTTGGAATTGCTTGATGCACATCTTTTAATCAAATTGAAGATTATAGTATGCATACAATACAATGACAAACAACTGTGTCATAACTTATGTAACCCACTTTTCTTTATATGTATGCTTCTGCAATCAAATGATAATTAGGGATGTTCAGATGGAGCCCGTTTAATGTTTATCAATAAAACATTCAAATTAATTAAACAAAATGTACGGGCAATTATATTAAAATAAATGTATGTACATCATCACGAAAGAATAATTGTGTCCCATCTAGTAGATACTTAATATTCATTCATGTATTGACAATTTATGCAAAATATCGTAAATAACATTTTATTACATGGGGAAAAAACTTCAGAAAGTAAAGAGAAACAAAGTTCACAAGGCCATGACCCCAAAACGTGTATATATTTCGTGAATATATTTTCAACATTTATGTAAACTGGTTTCTTGTCAAACAGTAAAATGGAAACAATTGTCTACGATCTATGCTGTTTCTGGTTTAATATTTCAGAGACTAGTACAATAATACTAATGCATATTTATACCAAAATATCAATGAATTGTCGAATTTACGGAATATATCGAGAATTCTGAATAAAGTAAAATGAATGGAAAACGGTAGACAACTATTACAATAAAAAAAAAAAAAAAGCTTTATTCGAAAATATTCTCAAATCTCGATATCGTACTTAAGCATTTTTATTAATTTCAAATATTTTAACTTCGGATCAAATTTTAAATATTTTATGACATTAAATTTAGTACGTGATATATAAAAGGGGCCTAATGGCAGAGTAGCTAGCCCTCTGGCGCTCGGTGCCACAGGTTCCGAGTTCGAATCCCGGCAGTACCATGGATGTTTGTCGTGGTTCGAATCCACTTTTAACCGTAGGTTTGGTTTGTCGCTCTACAATAATTTTTGTGTCCACTTTAGGCTAATTAGACCGGGACCTACAGTTTAATGTGGATTCCAAACCACTAACACACTTAGCACCACCAGAATTCGAACCTGAAGCCTATGGTACCTAATGCAAGAGCGCTAGCCAATTCACCATCAGGCCGCCTTTAAACCGCATGTTCCGATTTAATGTAACTGTTAAACACAAGTCTAACAACCTACCCTGGGGGAAAAAAAAAGAAAAAAAAAAACTGTCTTGAAATCTGTCAGTATACAGATGGCTTTCACGCACCATGGGGCTGCAGCGCCAATAAAAAAGAAAATATGCAAAAAAAATATATATATGCAAAAATGTTCATTAAATAAGGAACAATGTTGAAATTTATGCTAAAAGGAAAATTATAACTTAGAAAATATTTCCTAAAATATAGAACAAAAGCATAAAATTTTAGGTATTGGAGTTGACATCTTGTTCCAGTTTTTACATGCACAACATGCAATCTGCAGACAAAAGTCTTTGTCACGTTTGAGTTCATTAGAATAATACAGTGGAACAACCAACATTTTAACCATATTTTTTAAAAAATACACAGCAAAATCCAGAAAGCAACTTGTTTTGTTCGAATTATCATTCTGACCTGCAAACAGACCCCATAGGTAAGAGGTTAAGAACAATAACATTGTGAATTTCAATTTAACCTTTTCCTCTTCCTGAAGATTAAGACAATCGCAAGACGCCATGGTAAACAATTGATTTCTTTTGTGACCTCAAAACAAATCCAAACGTGATTTGTTTAAATAATGCAGTTTAAAAATTTAACAAACTCCAAAATATTATTTCATTTTAGCAACTTCTGTTCCATTTAAATGGGTAAAATCTTTTCAAAAATATAGTAAGGATATTAAAATTTTTATAAATGTACTATTAAAAGGAACGTTAAAAACTATAAAATTATTCAATACCAGTGATGAAAAAATAACTAACAAATAATTACCAAAAAATAAAGAAATTTATAAATCAAACAAGCTTGCAATAAAATCGTTATAGTAAAATACAGAGATGAGGTTTTTTTTGTGTGTGTGTGGCTCTACGGTCATTTTGTGCACACTTTAGGCTAATTAGACCGTTTAGCGTGGATTCCGAACCTCTAACAAACATCCATGCCGCCGCCAGAATTAGAACCTAAATGCAGAGATGAGGAGTCAATCGGAGTCGGTTTAAAAAAATGCCTCCCGATTTTTCTATAACAAATTTCTATTTTTCCAAAAATATACGAATTAATGTTAAAATTGGGGCCTGATGGTCTAGTAAATAGCGCTTTAGAGTTCAGTGCCACAGGTTTCGAGTTCATGTCCGATGGTGCCGTGGATGTTTGTAGTGGTCTGGAATCCACTTTAAACCGTAGGTCAAGATCTAATATGACAGTACTGCGTTAGGCGTAGGGCTGACAATCCTACCCTGTCAAAAGATATCTAATAGATTTCGAAAGGAAGACGGCCTTGACTGTTCGCCACTGAAGATTTGGTTTGTCGCTCTACGGTCATCTTGTGCTCACTTTCGGCTAACTGGACCGGGACCTACAGTTTAGCGTGAATTCCGAACCACTCACAAACATCCATGCCATCGGCAGGGTTCGAACCTGAAGCCTGCGGTACCAAACGACAGAGAGCTAGCCGATTGGCCATCAGACAGTTCTAGGAGTAAGAGTTTCGATAATGCAGTTATTTTGTCAGACTCTGAGTCGACAAATTCAGGTTACCTCTCTGAGGCTTGCTGACTCTAAAGAACTAAAGACTGTTATATCTAATTTAAGCATTTTGCAAAACAGACATAAAAACGTTATTTTGCAATAGATTCCGACTCACTGTGGAATGAAATGACCGATTTTTGTCTAAAAAGTCAACCAGAATCCTACAGACTCCATGGGATCCTATCACTTATTTAACTGTATTAAAAGAACGCATGCATAGACTGATCCAGGCAAACTAACCAAATATAGAAAGAGTGTTGGAGGCAGGGCCGGATTTTCCTATAGGCTAACTAGGCTTCAGCCTAGGGGCTCAAGATCAAGATGGGCCTACATTCAAATTGTTAGGAAAATTAGAATTACGCTATTCTAAAAACAGTAAACACTAAATCGAAAATAAAGAGAAATTCTACACATATGACTAATAAGCAAACATAAAAATGCATTGGTTAAGATCAACGCGTCCGGCTCATTGGGTCTGTTCGTTTGTATATATACTAGATTGCACCAAAGTATAATTCATTCCTGCACTGATTGCTATGGCAAATATTGATGTGCCTTATGCTACTAAGCTCTGGTTTGTTCTTGCATAAATAAAGTGCAGATTGGTGTAGATTGAAACTTTAAATGCGAATTATGAAAATTTATCCGAATTGAATTTGTTTTAATCTTCAATGTATTGAATATATTTTATTTAATTTGACAGAAAATATGATAATTTTTATTGCATATTTTATTTTTTGTAGTCAAACATTTTTATTATTTGAATTTTGTTTCTTTGTAAATGTTGTGTGTTATGTTTGATTATTGTTACAAGTACTATATAGAGTGCTGAGAATAAATGTCCAAATAAGTGTTCGACTTTTTTTTTTTTTTTTTTTTATCCATGCCACATTTTTTATAAAGATTAGTATCAATCACAACATGTTTCATTTAACATATATAACTTACAAATGCAAGGTGAAAGGTCCTCAGAAGTGGAAGAGCCTAGGGCCTCTTTTTATCTAAATCCGGCCCTGGTTGGAGGTAATCCCTTTTGCTAATGATTTAATATTGTACAAGCTTGCATGGTTCTAGCTGCCCCTAGACGACAAGTTTTTGCAGTTTTTCGGTTGGAGACTGACATGATTACCTTGCAGGACATTTATTTAGATTTAACATATTTTCGTCCCCCTAATTGTGTATTATGCAGGAAATGCACTGTTATTGATGCATCGCATCTTAAAGAATGCCCTGAGGTGGCTGGGCATTTATATAGTAGATACTGGCAGGCAAGACAGAAACTTCAAGATCTCCGGACTGGCTGACTTAGTGTTGACTTTTGACATTTTTAATTTTGCATTCTAATCTTACATTGCTTAACTTCATATGTATATGTTGTAAGTTTGTCACACATTAGTTAATGAAATAGTATGTTTAAGTGATTCTGCTAAAAATAAATATATAACGAATACATAGATCATCATAGATAGATCAACATTTATTTAGATATATTTTTTAAGTAAACATTCGTCACATTACTTTATTCAAAGTTAAACAAAATTGGAAGAAAAAAAAAAAAAACTTATTTGACTTATTAGGAAGAAAATATTCCCGCTAAAAATAATATTACATTCTGCGAAAAGTATTCTCTGCTTAATATTAAATTAATATAATTTCTTATTATTTTATTTTTTAAATCAAATAACCTAGTTCAGAAATTTTTTTAAATACGACAAGCAAGAACTCAGAAGCGTTTTAAACCAAAATAATGTTTTGTGTAAGAAATATTTTATATGCATGAGTATTAATTTAATGAATTAATAATGAATTAATGAGTATTAATTTAATGAATTAATACTTCTTAATTATTAATAAATCGAATTGTTTAAATAACAATGAAATCAACTACTACAAGCTTCCAACTATTCAGATATTCTACTTAACTTATTAGATTATATTAGTTTATTTTTCTTTCATCATATAAATTTTGTTATTCATCAGAAAGATTTTTTTTAAAAAATCCGTATACTTATGGATTCAAAACAAGATAAAGAGCAATTGTAAAATGATTAAAAATGTACCAACATCACAGATACACATGCACAGTCGAGATAAAGTCGAGTCAATATTTTCCCGAAATCACAATTCCGCACGTAACATTATTTACAAGACCCATGGTGATAACCAAGAATGAAAAGTAAGGGTTTATTAGTGTTGTGTCAGGCAAAAATAGTTTGACAGACATTATCATAAACTCAGATGGAGGTTTAAAGAAGTGTGATTATACATTAATAAGCTCTTGTCAACTCTTATCAGAATTCTAACATTAAAGATAACATGAGTTTTTGTAAACAGCTACATTGAAGTTGATTCTTTAAGTTAAATTTGCAGGCTTGACGTGCTTATTACTCGCAGTTGAACGCATGCTCACTGTGGGATGAGATTAAAATTGCAGTGTTAGCCCCATTGTAACAGTATGCAAAAATGTATTAAAAATGGACGCACTTCATTAGATTTCATTGTTATTTAAACAATGGCATCCATTTATTTCATTGTTATTTAAACAATGGCATCCATTTATTTCATTGTTATTTAAACAATGGCATCCATTTATTTCATTGTTATTTAAACAATGGCATCCATTTATTTCATTGTTATTTAAACAATGGCATCCATTTATTTCATTGTTATTTAAACAATGGCATCCATTTATTTCATTGTTATTTAAACAATGGCATCCATTTATTTCATTGTTATTTAAACAATGGCATCCATTTCATTGTTATTAAAACAATGGCATCCATTTCATTGTTATTAAAACAATGGCATCCATTTCATTGTTATTAAAACAATGGCATCCATTTCATTGTTATTTAAACGATGGCATCCATTTCATTGTTATTTAAACAATGACATCCATTTCATTGTTATTAAACAATTGCATCCATTTCATTGTTATTAAACAATGGCATCCATTTCATTGTTATTTAAACAATGGCATCCATTTCATTGTTATTTAAACAATGGTATCCATTTCACTGCTATTTAAACAATGGCATCCATTTCATTATTTAAACAATGGCATCCATTTCATTGTTATTTAAACAATGGCATCCATTTCATTGTTATTTAAACAATGGCATCCATTTCATTGTTATTTAAACAATGGCATTCATTTATTTCATTGTTATTTAAACAATCGCATCCATTTATTTCATTATTTAAATAATGGCATCCATTTATGTCATTAAATAACAGTGGCATCCATTGTCATTCAATAACAATAGCATCCATTTATGTCATTAAATAACAATAGCATCCGTTTATGTCATTAAATAACAATGGCATCCATTTATGTCATTGTTATTGAAACAATGGCATCCATTTATTTCAATGTTATTTAAACAATGGCATCCATTTATTTCATTGTTATTGAAACAATGGCATCCATTTATTTCATTGTTATTTAAACAATGGCATCCATTTATTTCATTGTTATTTAAACAATGGCATCCATTTATTTCAAACAATGGCATCCATTTATTTCACTGTTATTTAAACAATGGCATCCATTTATTTCACTGTTATTTAAACAATGGCATCCATTTATTTCACTGTTATTTAAACAACCGGATTCATTTATTGTAAATTTTCTTTTAATTAGGAAGTAACAGCACTCTTAGCATTTTAAGACTATTTTTTAAATAAATTTCTAGTTTTAAATTGAATAAAAAACGTGAATATGTAGTTCACTTGCAAAAAAGTTTAATTTATACAAGTCAAAAATTTTCGGTTTTACAAGTGAGGGGTTGGTTGGTGAGGTTTCATTGCGCAGGGCAGCGCTAGACAGAAGTACTTCATTGGCGCAACAGCCCCATGTTGGGCCCAGGCAGTCTGCCTACTGGGAGATTTCGAGATATTTTCTTTTTACTGCCTTAAGTCCAACCCTCTACAATCATATTAGATGGGGAGAACGGTTTAAAGTGGATTACGAATTACTACAAACTTCCTTGACACCGCAGGAACACGAACCTGAAACCTGTAGCACCGAGAGCCAGAGCGCTACAGAATTCCTTTAGTTTAATATAATTCTTTCATTAAAATATTTTTAATGAATTTCAGCACGTTTAAAGTCCTTGCAAAATAAAAATTTATCATCTTTAATAAGATGATAAATTATCTCCCAGAATGTCAATTAATAAAAAGATTAATAGCAGTAAATCTAAGCATTTCAGCATTTAAAGACTAAAATAAATACCACGCTTTAAATTAAAACGTGAATAAGTCGTTCACTTGCAAAAGAAAAGCATTTTAACGATTATGTCCTAGTCGTTTAAAACGAGCGCTTTCTGATAAAATGTGTTTAATAGATAAAACCTTGTATTTTGAGCAGCAAAGAGGCTGTCTTCCGTGAAGAACATGTCTATAGGTAAAAATAAATATGTCCGATTCGATGTCTGGTCTATTCCGCATTTAAAAATCTGTTATCTGTCTCGGTTTAATAAAATAAAGTTTATAATTCATTTCCTGGTTACAGGTTTCCTACCAAGATGAGTCATTTGTATTCTTCATGAATTCATTTGCATCAAATGGTGTACAAGTGAAGGGAAAGAAAACATAATGGTCAAACAAGAAAAATTCCTCATAATGCAACTGAATGATAATTATTACTTTTGTAAAAACATTTCCTGTTAATAAACAGACAAGATCTTTCAGATTATGAAATAAAACGCAATCGTTAAGAGTTGTGTCACTTTTCTTACAAATGAACAAATTCATTTTGTTAAACGTGTATATTTAAGTTACGACAAGAGGCTACTTACAGGAATCGCTGAAATATACGACAAAAAGTAAACAGCCAACCTCTGAAATCACGTAGATGCAATGCTGGACAACACTGTTGAGAAAGATTTAACAGATAAAAATCCAGAATAAACGAGATGAATTTAAGATAAATTATACAAGGGGGAAAATGATATCGGTAAATGGAAGCGAAAGTAAAGGAAATACGGAAAATTTAAACCTAATTCGAAACGTAACGACAACTATAAGAAATATTTTTCTAAATGAATTATATCTTTATTAATAGTACGAAGAAAATTTACTTGCGTTCAAAAATATATTACCAAAATAAATAAAAATCATGATCGTTATCATATGTAAAGAATTTTGAAACAGTATACTCATATCTTGATCTTTTTTTGTAGACAATTTGTAACTTAAAATCCATTGACTTTTTATTATACTCTTAAGTCATCTGCAAGCGAAACAAAGACATTGTGTAAAAAAAAAAAAAGAATAACGTTTAATTTTATTTGTAATGTTTTAAATAATTTCTGTATTGTTAATAAACCCAGAAATGAACTGTTTTTTAAATCTAAAATAAATACTAAATTGAGAATTATATCGCCATAGAAGTAAAAAATAAATATTCTGAGTCAAAATATTTATATGTGCTGGTTGAGCAACCAGATTGTAACCAAGTGGGCTTAGGTTGAGATACCTGAAGCACAGTTTTGAGAACTCGCAGCTTTATTTACACACGTACAAACACCACACACACACATACAGAAAATTAGCGATAACAATATTTAACACATTTAAAGATAGCTAATTATATATTTGTGGAAGGATTCCACTTTTAGGCCGAAAACCTGAAACTCGGCAACGCACAGAGTGCGCGAAAGATACTTCCTCTCCAGATAAGAGTCTGTAGGCCAACTGTTTATTTTTTACTTCAACGCGACAGGGTGAAGCTTTTGCCAGAATGTGTTAGGAGAAAGCATGATTACATCTTTTAAATATTTCATTAATAAAAAATATATCAATTTTATGTTTCTTTAGCATGGCTTACATTAATTATAATTACTTCCATTTGGTATTGCTTTAAAATATTCATCAATGAAAAAATACAGTTTGGCTAGAATTCCATAAAATTAATAATCAAGTACTTTATCTCTCTGTACAATTGTATTTATAAGGCATTTACTTATGCTGTATAAAAATATTTATGTACAAAAAAAAAAAAAAAAAAAAATATGCATACATACAAAATGAAATCGAATTTAAAAAGAAAATAATATATGTTCCTTTAAAGATTACACTATACATTTTAAAAAAATTTAAGTAGTCTGGTTTCTTGTAAAAATTATTTGTGATTTTATTAATTAAGTTTATCACAATTTTAGTCTATGCAATTTTGAATTTGAATATCAAATAAAAAAATTCTATCTAAAAAGTGCTGTAATACTATGCAGAAATACCGGTTTTATAGAGTAAAAACCGGATTACAGTTAATTATGATTTTTCATGGAGTTTTAAATCCTTTCCTATCAGCAGTAGTTATTTTTTTAATACGAATATTAAGTAGCAATAAAATATTTTGACGGATGCATTATCGCAAAATCTATATATCTATATGGCATAATCTATGTATCGCATAT
This sequence comes from Caerostris extrusa, assembly GCA_021605095.1. Lineage (NCBI taxonomy): Eukaryota > Metazoa > Arthropoda > Arachnida > Araneae > Araneidae > Caerostris > Caerostris extrusa. The sequence goes on along the minus strand of BPLR01016309.1, from coordinate 31,626 downwards.
CTATAAAAAATCTGAAGACTTGTTTTCATTCAATACTTAAAAACTTCTAATATTTCAAAATTCAATTAAGGGATTTGTTGGTTACAAAAGCAAGGTATTTTACAGTAAAATCTAAGCCACCTTTTTAATCAATATTTCTAAACCTACAATTAAAATTCCTTAAAATATAGTACGTATTTAAATGTTTACAATAAATGACACGTTACAAATAGGCATTTAAATGTTTACATTTAAATGTACACGTTACCAAATAGGATACGTATTTAAATGTTTACATTACGTTAATTTCAAATAGGATACGTATTTAAACGTTTATATTAAATTACAACATTACGAATAAGATAAATTGTTAAATATGTAAATAAACATTTCGCATTCAATGAAACGGTAAAACAATAAAAATAGTTGAATTGTGAAAGAATCTACAGATACTTTGAATCAGCTTTAGCTTTATTGAAAATATCTGATCAACTGGTTTGGTCTAATAAAACATGAAATTTTTTTTTAAGTACATAACAGCAAATATAATAGGATTGAATCTTTCATTACGAATGTAAATGAAAACATTTCAAAGTGAAACATTTTTATTGTTAAATTAAATCAAAACTACATTTTTATCTGATAAAGGAAAGTTTTTTTAGCCTAGAAATTTTTTTTTTTTTTTTTTAATCTTCCTTTGCTAAGCTAAATATCACTTTTAGTGTTCATTTTTAACACGCATGTTCTACCATCTGTCGATAAAAGTCCAATCAATTTGAACTCGTGTAGAATTGCGTATAATGTATACAGTCGTCACAATGGATTGTTTACAGTATTTAAGTGCAATCACCCATAGTGACAGTTGTTTTGTATAAATTTCTTTTTGTATTTCTTTTTTGTATATTTAAACATAAAAATATAATTATCAAACAATTATCTTTAAAAAATTTTTTTTTCTTCTTTAATTTGAATTTAAAATTTTGCTTCTTTCTATTTAATTGTTTCAAGTAATAAACTAAAATCACGTCATATCTATGGGTAATAATATATCTATGTTTCCGAATTGCAGTAAATTTTATGATCTATTATTTGTACAGACGATTCAAAGAGTATAAAATATATATATATATATATATATAAAAAATATATTTAGATTTAGACTAGAATTTTTGTCAATGCAAACGTAAAAATGTGTTATTTCTTATCACACTTGATAGATAGCAACATCTAAGACCAAGTCCAAGAACTCGTGTGATCTCATGGAAGGAGAGAAAGGGGGAGGGGCAGCTTCTGTTGTGATGGAACATCCGTAGGTAGAAGTCTGACTTGGCTCAGCGGACTTTTACGGGGTAGGGTTGTCAGCTCTACGCCCAACGCTCCTCAATCATATTAAAACGGAACCTACGGCTTAAAGTAATCATATTAACTCGAAATCTGTGGCACCAAGCTCCAGATGTCTTGTCACTCGGCCATCAGGCATACGTAAAATAAAAATTTAAATGTACCTTATTACATTTACTATATCTATAATATAGCCAACGGCCATTGAATATACCGGTTCTCGTTAGATCACCGAAGTCAAGCATCATTGGGCGCGGTCAGTATTTGGGTGGGTGACCACCTGGGAACACCGCGTGCCGTTGGCAAATTTGGGACCTGAATGGCCGAGTGTCCAGCGCTCGGTGCCACAGGTTTCGGGTTCGAATCCCGGCGGTGTCATGGATGTTTGTAGTGGTTCGGAATCCACTTTAAACCGTAGGTCCCGGTCTCCTATGACTATAAGAGCGTCACGGTGCAAAAGTCAGGCTTCTACCTACGGGTGCTCCATCACAAACAGAAGCTGCTTCCTTCCCCTTCAATCATGAGTACGTATGGGCTCGTGGGCTTGGCCAGCCAAGTGGGGATAAGAAACAACAAAACAAACATATCTATAATAAATTATATATCTATAATTACACGCTTTTTAGAGTAATAAAAAGTAAAAAAATAATTGTTAACATAAGAATAAAATGACTGACGAGAAAATGAATGTCACTGTTCTAAAAGCGTGGGGTGCTCGATATCAATCGTTATAATTTTTCACTAGTTTCATTCCGAAATGCAGAGTTAGTTTTAAAATGTCATACAAAGCAGCCCACGCTTTTAGAACAGTGACATTCATTTTCTCGTCAGTCGTTTTATTCTTATGTTGACAATTATTTTTTACTTTTTAATTTGATTAACTCTAAAAGCGTGCTTTTAGTTTTTTTTTTAAACTATTAATTTATTTTTTACTTTTTAGTTTGATTAACTTTAAAAGCGTGATTTTTTTTTAGTTTTTTTAAACTATTAATTAATTTTTTACTTTTTAGTTTGATTAACTCTAAAAGCGTGTTTTTTACTTTTTAGTTTGATTAACTCTAAAAACATGTTTTTTAGTGTTTTTAAACTATAATATTTAAATGAGGTGTAATTGTAATTGTGAGTAAAACAAAGGCTAAATGCGAATATGTCGAGCCAGCCAGGATTCGGACAGGGAATCTCCTGATCCGTAGTCAGGCGCGTCATCCATTGTCCCACGAGTTTGAATGTCTTTACTGAATACTTTTCATTCTACATGGGTTAAATTGCTCTTCATAAGTTAAAATAAAATCTCTAATCCTGGCGATCTTAATCACGATGAGATAATAAACTTATCAAACTATTTTAGTGTCGTTGGTCCTTCATAAGTCTAAACGTTTAAATTAAATGTGATCGTTTAAAGTAGGGCAAAATCGAGCCCAAAGAGTCAGTTACAAACAAACATTCAGGTGAAACTAACACACACACATTAAAAATTAAATTACTTTAACAGCTATTACGGTTCCTGTAACAATAATGTTATAGCACACAATCTATTTTTCTCAGGAAAAGTGGAAATCTATTATTTACAATCTAGTATTTGCATTATCAAGAATAGATCACTGGCTATTTTTTTTTTTATTAATGTGAAAATGAAAAAATGCTTTTATTCAAAATGAAATGAAAATATATGAATCTCAATTTATAACTGTAAAAAATTTTTCGCTTATTAAAAAATTTAATAGGCTAAGTAATTTCCAAAGGATCATCAATTCGATGGCAATTTTAGAACTTTTCCCATTTTAAAAACGTAAACAAGGAGAATAGAAAAAAATAAAAAATGATTTCAATACAATTGCCATCGCTTTTCTTCTCTATTGAGAAAGAGTAATTATTTTCTAAACGATTTAAAAATTGATTTTTATTTACGACTTTCAAATTAGCGTGGCAAGTACTTATAACTATAGAAACATTTATAAATCTTGAATATCATATTTTTTGATATACTTACACAAACTGTTGTAATGTCTCAGCTTTTACTAGACTTGTAACGGCTTCAAGAAAGGAGAGGGCCACTTTCAGGTTCATTGAGACACTTTAATTTTTATTTACAAGCAACAAACACACCTCTATTATTTTGAAAAATAAAATTAGTCATTTTCATTTGTGGTTCACTCCAAGGACAGATATTTTTCAGAATTCTCTGGTCAATGACAAAACTATTTCACCATATCTACGCAGACGTTAATTATCACTCGGCATGACACTAACCCCCCAAAGGTCTCACTTCGTAAGCAGGCGGAACTCCGGCCTGCTCAATCACTTTCAGAAAAAGAGAACACTTCTTGTCGACTCGTCGCAGAACAGCCCTTCCTCCTTCTCCAATAACCTCCATTTAAGAAAATCTGTCAAGAGGGAGGGGTCAGCTTCCCCTCACTTCTCCATTGGAGTAAACACTTTCAGTTCATGGTCTATCATCAATCATGATGCAACAACTCATAGTGTAGTTCATATTCCATCAGTAATTGTTTCGATCTGTGAAGGTCGCACAGAACAATCGCTGACTTCATGGTCTCATATCCATGACACTGAAAATCTGTTATCAGATTTGAGTGACAGGTTGTCAAGTGGTACAAACACTAATTGCATGTACTATAACTATGCACATCTGTTTATCTGCTGTCAGAATTTGAGTGATAAGTTGTCATTATGTATTTTTAAAAAGAATATGCCATTCCTTTCTCTTGGGAACGAAATGCTACAACTCTTACAGTGGGAAAAAGGAAATGCTATATTAGTGACAAAATGCTAAGTTTGGTGTCATAAACTTGTTTACATGTTTCATTATTTTATTTTCATGCAATATATTAGTCATTACTAAAGATAATTATCCTTTTTTACATAGCAGTAATCGGTTTTTGTAATTTGTTTATGTAATTCCTTTGTTGTGTTCACCAAAAAAACCATTTGATACTTAAAATGAATGTTATGTTATTAGCCCAATTTGTATAAAGATAAATGACATGTATTTCAACTGAACCGAAAGTTTTTAAAATCATTTCTAAACCACATTAAGAACGCACTGATTATTGTGAGGAATGATCTCTCTTAATGGAATTGCATGTCGTGGTCAAAATATCTAGAGCTAAACAATAGTCAATTCCTACAATCTTAATTTATTCCCATATAAAATGGTATTTCGTTTTTCATACAAAATAAAAAATGCTGTTTGTCATGTTCTAAAAACAATAGATTTTATTGAGGAAATTTATTATTAAGAGTAAATTCAATATTTGTTTCGATATATTTTTCACAGAAAGTTAATTATTTCAGCCTAAATTTATTATACTTTATCAGAACAATGATAAAAGCTATTCATTAATTTTGCTCAACTCTTTTAAAAATATATATCCTTTTTTCTCTCTCTTTTGTATAATTTCGTTCGTTTTTAAAGAAAATATATCTTTTATTTTAAAGTAGAAATAGTCGAATTATATGTATTCGTTATATTGTAGAATTAATAAAAATACCTATATTGATATCTTTTTGAATTTATTAATTTAAACAGGATAGTATTAAAATACTTTATATTTATTTAATATTGCGGTGATAAACTACCTATAGTTCAGGCTCCATTTCAAAAGATATACCAAAAAAACAAACGTTTAATTTTCTAGATTTGGTTTGTCGCTCAAATATACTTCCTCTCTCGTGGGAGTCTGTAAAACCAACTGATCATTTCTCTTGAATACCACAGGTTGGCGCTCTTTGCCAGTGTGATAGGTTTGTCGCTCTACGGTCATTTTTGTCCACACCTTGCCTGACTAATTATACCGGGACCTACAGTTTAACGATGAGTTCCCTAACCGCTCACAAACATCCATGCCTCGGCCGGGATTCGAACCTGAAAGCCTGTGATACCAATGGCCAGAGCGCCAGCCAATTGGCCATCAGGCCACTTCAATTTTCTAGAAGATTTATTTTCAAATCATGCGTAAAAAAAAATCACTAAATTCTTACTTCATTTCACCATCTGTTTTAGAAATTGACATCACATTTGTCTTTACATAATATAAACGAAAAAAAAAAAAAAAAAAAAAAAAAAATTATGATTTTGATGTTAAGCAAAATTTCGATGTACTCTTGCAATGGCATACAGGATGAGACATAGTTTTGTCTGTTACATCTGCAAAAACTGATATTCATAGATTCAATTGTTTTTATAGTGTGAATACACAAGTTTCAATTTTTTTTTATGCATTTATTTTTGATACTATTGTATTTTTTTGTAAATGTAAAAGCTACATTGTATTTTTTTGTATCTTACAGATGTTGCTGATGTTTGATTTCTCAAAAAATAATTGAATAAAAATTTTAATAAGAAAGGGTTAATTATTCTTGTTTACAAAAATGTAAAGATGAAGTATTTATCTCCATAGAATCGCCAACAAGATCAAATAAAATACTTTTTGTACAACGTATACAAATAGATATACTGACAAATTACTTTTTTATGCAAACATACTAATAGATATACTGACAAATTACTTTTATGCAAGCATACTAATAGATATACTGACAAATTACTTTTTATGCAAGCATACTAATAGATATACTGACAAATTACTTTTATGCAAGCGTACTAATAAATGCTGACAAATTACTTTTTATGCAAGCATAGTAATAGATATGCTGACAAGTTACTTTTTATGCAAGCATAGTAATAGATATACTAACAAAAGTATTTTATGCAAACATACTAATAAAATATACTAACAAATTACTTTTATGCAAACATACTAATAAAATATATAACAAATTACTTTTTTATGCAAGTATACTAATAAATAATACTAACAAATTACTTTTATGCAAGCATACTAATAAATATACTAACAAATTACTTTTATGCAAGCATACTAATAAATATACTAACAAATTACTTTTTATGCAAGGCATGCTAATAAATATACTAACAAATTACTTTTATACAACGTATGGTACACTAAATAAGAACTATACAACGTGCGGTACACTATACAAACTATTTTTATACAACATATACCGATAGCAATATCTAGTTAAAATTAACTCGAGAAACTCGAAGAAAATCTAACTTTTTTTTTTTTTTTACGTTCTAATGTTTAGTAAATAAAATAAAATAATAGGAATTTAATTACATTTCTTACTAAGACAACCTTACGATTTTTTAAAACAATAGAAATGAAAAATCAAAGATGTAGTATTTAGCCGGCGACACGTAACTAAGGAAAAACTGTTCCAGCCAAGAAATATTTACCATGTGCGTAGAGCTGCATGTAAACGCAAATGAGCTTCAAATGTTGGGAATTTCACAATAAGGTAAAAGGAATATAATTTTAGATAATTTATCAGAATGCGACGTGTAGCTCACATTCATTTTTTAAATAAGGAAAATATTCATTTCAATGCTCAATGCCAAATATTTTGTTAACCTTCGAAGTAAATTCGATATCTTACTTTCAAGTTTCATACATTTTAAACATCTTTCTCGATATTCATTATTCTAGCTTTCGAGTTGATGACATCTAAAGAAAATAGAATAAAAATAATGTAAGGCTATTTTTATGATTTTGAAATGTAGAAAACTGAAAGGGGAACTCCTATAAAATATGAATTACTTTAAAAAGTCATATATTTAAATGCATACATAATAACTTTTTTTTAAATCATATATGTGTTTAGCGAGACCAGTTTATAAATTTTCTGAATTCTAGTAACGTCAGGATTAAAATTCTGCAGCTCGATTGCAAACTGTTCCGCCTTTAATTTATTTTATATTTTAAAAGTTTTTAATTATATATTTCTTGTTTTTGTATGAAAAGTTAAATAAATATTTTGAGTTCTTATGGATAGATTGCCTTAATTGCTCAAATATGAAGATAATAGATGCGAGATTTGTGCTTTCATCTTTTCACTTAGATTTTATGAATTGTAGTTTTGCAACTAAATTGTTTTTTTCTTAATATATTTTACCTTGGAAAGTTTTTAGTACGTTATTGCATATTAACTGATATTTGTCGTTTATTATACTTATTACAACAGCTTGAGTCGCATCTGTTTTAGCTTTGTAATAAAGTAGTAGCAAACATGAAATTAATGTTTGACTATTTATTCTTGTGCATGAGGCTGAATGGTCAGTGGCTGGCGCTCTGGCGCTCGGTACCACATGTTTCGGCTTCGAGTCCCGGCGATTGCCATGGATGTTTGTAGTGGTTCGGAATCCACTTTAAACCATGGAGTCCCCGATCCCAATAGCGGTATTGTTTGTTGCTTACTCCGCGTCCATATCTCTGCAACCGCGCGCTCCCTGTGTATGCAAAGTGGTAACGTCTGTGCAGCGCTTGCCTTAAGGCACCAAGACCAAGCTGTCTAAGTGTTTGCCAGCTGCATTGGAAAAAAAAAAAAAAAAAATTATTATTGAATAAGGGGACAAAACGTGTTTTAGAAATGCATTTTTGTACTGTTTCTAGTTATATTTTACCTGCCACAGGTTTCAGGTTCGAGTCCCGACAGTACTATGTATGTTTGTAGTGGTTCCGAATCAATTTAAACCGTGGGTCCCCTATCTAATATGATTGTAGAGCGTTAGGGTGACAACCCTGCCTATACAAAGACATCCCCTGCCTCGAAATCTGCCAGTGAGCAGCAGACTTCCTTCCAGAGACCAGACTTCCTGCTGAGCCAATGAAGGAAGCCATAATTTTATAGTAGTGAAACAATTAATTTTAAAATTGGAGATCGTTTAGGATAATTATTTATAAATATTTTACAACATTTATGCATCAAATTGATTTAATATATTTTTAAAAATTTTTTTTGTACTATTTGAAATATATTGCAATCACTCTTAACGATCACGCCGCCACAACTTAAGCATCAAAAAGCTAATTTTTAATAAATAGCCTCTTAATATTAGACTGCTTATGTTTCTTACTGAAAACAAAATTTAAGTATGTTCCCTTTCCTTTTATTTTATTTAATTTTATTAATATTTTCTCATTGTTTTTTAATGAATATAAATCCAATGGGATTGGTAAACAAAAGTTTTAAAAATTACATATGGTTTACAATACCTTTTTTTTTCAACGAAAACATCGCATATAATTATCTACTTTACCTATGATAATTAACTATGATGATGTTTTGAATTCATTACTACTAGCATTCACCGTAAGTAAATTATACTCCTGGCGTGATAGTTCCAATAGCATGTTAGCATACATGTTATCTATACATCAGTTTAAATCTATATATCAATTTATATAGTTTAAATATATATAAATTTAATCTATATCAATAATTATCTTAAATATCAATTTATAAACCCGATTTTATAAAATATATTAAGTGTATAGAAAACTTCTTTGAAAGAAATATAAATATTACGCTCTCTTTAGAAAGTGCAAGAACCTTAATCATTCGATCCACTCTCTTCCAATAAGTGAATTATTCTAGTTTTCAATTATTGATAATAATATTTTTCCACGCGCATGACCGAATGAACACGGTAGTAAGAAAGTAACGGGTCGTTGCTGAAATATACATGGAGGGAGTCATTTCTTTGTGAAGGATATGAGTCAGGGTCATCAACGGATTCTTGCATCACTCGATTGTGACGAAACACGTCAGTTCTAACCCTCTTCGATTGTGGTTGGAAATGTTGCTCAAAACGACAACGGTTCCGAAAAAATATAAATCCATTGCGAACGTGTTGTCTGCGGAATTTTCCAGAGGGAATTGCCACTCGATAACGACATTACTGAAAACATGTTCCGGCCTCATTATTATGTATAAATAATCGTTACCCAAATATTTTAAAAGATCTTTTATTTGATTTGTTACAAAATAGTAGATATGGCACTCCGTTGCTATGTTGTAAATGAATAACGTTTTAATTTGTCAATTTCTGATGAAAAACGAAACTATCAATGAAAACAGAAATATCCAATAAAAAAAAAAAAAAAACATTTAATATCTCACCACAATCAAACATAACTTTATATAACTACTCAGGCAGAGAAAATCAGCAAAAATATTAGCCAAATAAAAACTAAAAACTAACTATCAATTTAAAGTAACTATCAATAAAACTACTTACTAACTAAAAACATAAATATCAATTTAAGTTATATTTGCCCCAAAAAATATTGATAAAAATAGGTAAAGCCAAAAATAAGAGGTACATTAAATTCAAAAATATGAAAAGATAAACAAAACCAGTAGAGCAGAAACAGAATAAATAGATAATGGCCACCAACCATTAGTGAAAGTACAAAAATGTTTTGAAATTCATAAAGTTGTTAATTTAAAGTTTAGTTTAGTTATTAGTTTAATTTAAATTTAATTTAACTTATAAGTTATTAGTTTAAATTTAATTTGTCAAGTTCTGACCAAAAACGAAACAAATCATTCATGAAAAGCAGTAAAGACATAAATATCTAATAAAAAAATATATTTCACCACAATCGCTCATAACTTTATATAACCACTCAGGCAGAAAAATCAGCAAAAATTTTAATCAAATATCCATCCAAATAGAAACGTAAATATCAATTTAACTTCAAATTTATCACGTAAATACAATAAGTAAAATCTAAAAATACAAAAGTACATTAAATTCAAAATATGAAAAGAAAAGCAAAACCAGTAGAGCAAAAACAGATAATGGCAATCAACCATTACAGGTAGTGAAATTACAAAATTTTTATTTTAAATTTTAAAGTTATTAGTTTAAAATTTAATTTATTATTAGTTTAGTTTAAGTTATAAGTTAAATAGTTATTATTTTTAAATTTAATTTGTCAAGTTCTAATAAAAGAACGAAAAAGCATCAATGAAAGCAGTAAAAATAAAACTATCCAATAAATAAACATTTAATATTTAAATACAACCGATCATAACTTTTACATAACTATTCGGACAGAGAAAATTACCAAAAATATTAATCAGATATCCATCTAAATAATAAAAATATCAATGTAATTTAAATTTATCATCCAAGTACAATTAAAATAAGTAAAATCCAAAAATAAAAAGTAAATTTAATTTAATTTGTCAAGTTCTGATCAAAGAACGGGGAAAAAAAGCTTCAAAAAAAACTGTAAAAACAGAAATATCCAATAAAAATATAATATTTCACCACAATTTATATAACTACTCAAGCGGAGAAAATTTGCAAAAATTTTTAATCAAATATCCATCTAAATAAAAACATAAATATCAATTCAACTTAAATTTATGACATAAATACAATTAAAATAAGTAAAACCCAAAAATAAAAAGTGCATTAAATTCAAAATATGAAAAGAAAAGCAAAAAACCAGTAGAGCAAAAACAGATAATGGCAGTCAACCAAGAAAGTGAAATTACAAAAATTTGTTTTGGAAATTCATAAAGTTAATCTTGTGAAAATTATGTTGGCCAACAACCCTAAAAATACGGTATGCAAAGTTTTGTTATTACAAAAAGATGGTCTCAAGCCAAGTAAACATTAATGCTATTCTTCAAGGACAGTGCAATGCCGAAATACAGTCAAACCTGTTTTTATGGCAGTATATAAAAAAAATTCCATCAAATGCATTTTATAAATAAAAACTAATTTAAAAATGTAATTTAAAAAGAAAACAAATGGCTGTCAAAATAACTTGCAAATTGAAAAGTTATTGTATGCGATGTAGTATTATATCATGAGGTTTTGATTTGCACATTTTCTATGTGGGACTTTTTCTATGTAGTCCTTATTTACCGCATAATTTTTTTAATGTGTTGCAAACAATATATTTTTATGACAGTGAGTGCAAAAAGTATTCTGTACAGTACGACAATTGATTTAAAAGAGATCCGTTCATAAAAAATTATAAACATAAATTCCATTTTAATTAATTATAAATATATAATAGAACACATTTTCTCTCGTTTCATGTGAAATTGACACAAAAATAATTTTATACATGAATAAATATTTACAAACCGAAACAATCCAACAACTTGTGGTGTAAAAGTATTCGTACACTAAAAGAAATGCAAATTTTTTTTTTTTTTTATTTTGTGATTGGTTTAGCCATTATGATGTAGTTAATTGACGTCATCTTGTAAGTTACTTAAAAGGTTCTTCAGTGGAAATTTTAATGCAGTGAGAAACTAGAAATTCTGTAATGGGTCGTAAAAGTAGAGAGACAAGTGTTTCCGAAAGAGAACTGATTTTAAAGCTCCGTAAAAATGGTAAATCGTACAACAAAATTTCTGATCTGGTCGGTAGCCCCGTTCAACTGTGCAGTCAATCATAAAAAGTTTTCTACCACTGGAAAGGTTCAAAAGAGTTCTCGTACTGGGCGACCATGTCTATTGACATCATCTGACGAACGGTTTCTGGTACGTTCATTAAAGAAGGATCCCAAAATAAGTGCTCCTACATTAACATCAGAACTAAAGAACATGGGAACAGCAGTCTCCGTAAAGTACTGTTCGAAATGCATGCAGAAATGAAGGTTTCCATGGCCGTGTTGCGAGACGAAAAGCAGACTTCTTTTTCACTGTTGGTGAAAGAATCGGAAGCTGCGATTTCTGTTGCTTTCGCCAAGCAATACGTTAATGAAAGTCCAAATTTCTGGAAAAAGATTATCTTTACAGACGAAAGTAAATACAACATATTTGGATCGGACGGGAACGAATGGTATGGAGAAAGCGCAATACAGAAATGCATCCTAACAAAGTGCCAACAGTGAAACATGGGGGTGGAAGTCTGCTGGTTTGGGGTTGTATGAACAGTGCTTACTGGGGTGGGCAAATTAGTCTTTATTAAAGGCATTATGAATCATCAACTTTATATTGACACTTTAAAAAATAATTTAGGACCCTAGTGTCGACAAAAATGGGCTTGAATGGTGATTACGTTTTCATGCATGATAACGACCCCAAGCATGATTGCCAGAAACACAAGGCTCTGATACTATATAATACCCCAAAGTTCATGAAATTTCCTCAACCCCATCGAGAATTTATGGGACGTTCTTGATAAAAATATTAGATCCAGACATATTTCTAATAAAAAATTATTTGGAATCAGCTCTTAATCAAGAATGGAACGCCATTTCTAGCTCAATAACAGCAAATTGGTGGAACTGATGCCAAAGAGAATCAAGGCACGTTATTCGAGCTAAAGGATATCCAATCACAAGGTAACTAGTTGAAAATTATGATTGTATTGGCCAATATAGTGATGTACGAATACTTTTTACACCACAAGATGTTTGATTGTTTCAGTTTTGTAAATATTTATTCATGTATAAAATTATTTTTGTGTCAATTTCACATGAAACTAGTGAAAATATGTTCTATTATATATTTATAATTAATTAAAATGGAATTTATGTTTATAATTTTTATGAGAACGGATCTCTTTTAAATCAATTGTCGTACTGTACGAATACTTTTTACACTCACTGTAGCTATAATGAAGTTTAAAAAAAAAAAAAAAAAAAAATTTTTTTAATGCGATTTCTTTATGCGGTCCCCAAATCCCCTGCTCAAAAACAGGTTTGACTGTAAAGCAATTTTTGGTAACCACAACTTCGAATTTGTAAAAAAAAAAAAAAACGGTAATGGATTGGAATTCGTAGAAACCAAGTTTCGTTGCTTTGCTTACTGATTCGTATATAGATTCATTAAGAATAGTCTTTGTTTTTAAAACGTAATATACTTTTTTTTTTTTTTCCTTTTCAATTAATAAAAAGTGTTTCCAGTTATTTTATTTAATGACAGTTTAAATTTGTAAGATATTCGAACTGAAATATTCGAATATACTTATTTATTGGTAGTTTTTCTTTAAATCAATTTCATAGTAAGTACGGTTTACGGCAACGATAAAAATATATTGCTAATAAAGATAGATTTAAAATTTATTTGGTTAATATTTTAAAAGAAACATTTAGAAAGTTTCTTTATAAGAAACGAAACAAAATATATATCGTGGGAAATGACTCCCTAGGTAAACTGAAAGAAAGAATGTGACGTTCGAATGATAAAGCACCCCTTCCTTTCAAGGAGAGGGGGCCGGCAGGTGGTGCGAAAGAAATCTATTTTCGAATATTTGTTGTTTTCGAAACTGTGTTGGCGCGAAATACTACAAGGTCACGACCCCTTAGAGAAGGAGATATACACCCTAGTATTTATGGTGGCGCCTGGATAATCCAGGTTAAAAATTTATGGGAATAACTTAGCTCAGCAATTATTTGATGCACAAATTTTGCTCAAGTATATTTATTCTTGCATTTAACAAACAACAACATGCTAAACCTTAAGTAATTCAATTAAGGAAAAGGCTCCTTACATTCTTTTAACTAAAGGAGCAAGCATTCAAGAATAAAAAGTAAATGGTAGAGAAAACCTACAATTGAAATCATAAAATATTTCCATTTTTTATATTCAAAAAATTGAAATAGTATTTGATGTTTATGCAAATGAGGAAGGACAAATTTAAATTTTTGTAATACATTGAATTTGAAACTTATATTTATTATATTATTACTTATATTTTACAGTTAAAAGTAATGGGATAAGTTATTGAGTGACTATTAATAATTTCAATATTCTATTTCTTCACGATTGCTTTTATAAAATAATTAATAACTTTAATAAATATTTAAGTTCCAAGTTTTTATTTACAGGATCAATGTTATGATAGAATAAATTTGAATAAACGAAAATTTTCATATACGAGATGAAATTCTAACTGATAATATAAATAAAAATGAAGCTAAATCAGTAAATAAACATACAACAAAGATAACAAGCAGCCAACAATGCAAAATATTTAAAATGGTATATGCATAATATAAAGTATATGTATTATTTTAATAAAACGTGTGGATGATGCATTCACTATTTTTAATAAAACATTGTACTTTCACTTTTGTTAGTGTAAAAGTAATATTAAAATAAAGGTCAAAACCCGATAACTTATCGAATAAGAAGCAAAACACTCTATGACATAATTTACATATAAAGTAATTTTTATTGTTCAATCTGATTATGCTTTATCACATTGAAGTAAATTTTAGTTATTTGAATAAGCAATAACTTTTTATCGATAATCATCTTCAATTCAAAACTGACTTTTATCAAGAATAATTTTGGTCTTAATTATTCTTTGTTGTTGTTGTTTTTTGAATAATTTAAATCGATTACAAATCTTTAAATTTGAATTATTAAAATAAATATGATTTCAAATTTCTTTATGATCATGAAAATTTATCTTATAATATTAAAATTAATTAATTAAATTAAATTAATGTTTTTCACCACATCAAAATGAGAAGGTTTAAAAAAAAAAAAAAGAAACAAATATACAATCACATCATATACGAAATAGAACTCATTTTCGAAAGGCATAGGTAGTTTTTACGTTTCACATGATATTTTATTTACTGTTTCGCTTCAATACGTCAAATATCAAAACGTGACGTTTCAAAGAAGTAAACAAAAAAATTGTTTTTGTTCTAATCTTTTTGTATTAAAACAAACAAACATAAGAAGATGTTAGCAGATATTCATATTCTTCCTTCAACATAAATTTAGTATTTATCGTTCGAAAGAATATGATAATGCTAAACATAATTCATGTAATTACCTACTAATATAAAATTTACAGTACTTACAATATAAATAAACCTTTAAAATATCCAATTGTTCTAAATCCCCAAGCACACTTCAGCTGGCGTTGCAGTAAGCTTCGTTTTCAAGGAAACCTTCACTTTGACCACTTATAAGGTTAGTTTGATGTTGACCTGCGCGTCATAACATTGAAGCTTTGCGAAGAAAGAGTTGAACGCTTTCTGTTGACTGTTGGGTCACTGCTACGGTTTGAGTGCCTTTGCACTCGGAGTACTCATAGGGTTGCAATACAGCTTTTACCTTTTTGTACATTTCTGCCAACTCTTAATTCATTTTCCTTCTTTTCGTTCACCTCTCACTCCTTTGGCGATGTTTATCGCCTAAAAATTTCTAATGTCTTTTGTTGTTTGTTATGTCTGAAAGTTTAAAATGCAATTGTGTGTTTTTAACATCGATTTTATAAAAATTAATAAACACTGGTTTTAAAAATATAAAATGCAAAAATAGACGCAGTAAAGCATGTGAAATGGCAAAAAGCTTTTACAAAAAAGTGTTCACTATAAAACTGATGAAACGAGATAAAATATTTATTAGCTCAATGTATTTTTATATGGTGTTTACCATGTACAAATCATGAAAGATTTTTGTATGATTTATTTGAATTTAAATAAAAACTATAATTTTAAATGGAAAGTAGAGACAGTACTGAATCTTACATCATATATTTTTATATGCGCTATTATTTAAAATTCATAATTCATAAATTGTATTTAATATGAGTAATTTACAGCTTTATTATTATTCTTTTTTTTCCTATATAGATTTTAATGAATCCCATATAATTAATTTCCCGCTTTTATTTCACATTTTCTGTTCATAGAATATTTTCCATCAATGGTTCGGATTGTTTAAAAATAGCATGCCAAATTGACGGCGTTTTTAAACATACGTATCAAGTCAAATTTCACACCATATTTGAAATCATTTTTTCGTATTCAACTGGTGAATTCATTAAAAATATGTTTGTTGTAAGAGAAGTGAATTAAAGTGTTATTTACAAAAAGAGATACAATAGGTAAAACTTGTTATCGGCATAGTGTCATTTTTAACTAAAAGTACTCATTAGTGAAAAGCTGCATACATATTCTGCGCTTATATTGTTAATATATCGAATACATAATTGTTATTTCTTTTTCATAAAATTTGATAATCATATTAAACTACGAATAAAGAAATTCTTTGAAATAAATTTATATAAATCTTGAGTAGTGAATCAATCAAGTGCCAAATTGCTATTTAATAAAAAAATAAAGCTACCGTTTCTTATCAAACTAAAACTATGAAAAGATAACTGGCTAAATTCTAAATTACTAATAAAAGTAAAGATAGTTTAGCAACAAAGTAATTTCACTAAATTCAACATCGGAAACAATTTTTTCTCATTATTATTGAAGATAATTTGAGGGATTAATCCATAATGAATAAATATATATTTTCAGAAAAAGAAATTACATTTATAGTAAAAAGCAAATATAATCATTAAAAAACTTAATTTTTTAATCTTCTTGGATGAGGAGAGTTTTCAACAAACATGATTCGATGCTATTTATTTTTAAAAAAAGCAAAAATAAAATATGATTTACATTTCAAAATGTTGTAAGAAATTTCGAATTCAGTGATTTAATTTTAAAATAAAGAGTATTTAGAAATACATAGAAAACCTGTTTTCCGTATGGTGTGGTGTGAATTATTATAAGTAGTAAAAATGTTTTAGGAGTAAAAAACTTGGGTAGTAGCAAGTATACATTTATTTTCACATGATACAGTCCCTTACTGTTATTTTACAAGCTAATAATATACTTTTCCCCGATTATAATTGCTGAAGATTAATTCTATAGTGTAACAGTGGATGCCTCTTACGTATTTTCAAGAGCACCTGTGGCGTTCAGGAGAAATAATGATCAGTGAGGACTCTAGACTCTCACCCGATAGGAAGTACAGCTCAACCTGCTCTCACAATCCTGCGTATTAGTTGGCCCTATGGCATTTCGCGAAATGGTCAGCTGGCCCACAGACTCTCGTCCGGGAGAAATTATATTTCACGCATCCTGCGCGTACCAAAGTGATATCGGGGTTTTCGGCTTAGAAAGTGCGATCGCTTCCACGTCCAATTTATAATTATCTGTCTTAAATGTGCTGCGTTATTGCAGCGATAATCTACTGTGTGTGTGTGTCGTTTGTGCGTGTGTCAATAAAGCTGTGACTTCTCCAATCTGTAGCTGAAGTATTTTCAACCCCAGTTTCAAGTTTTTCCTCACCCTGTTACAATCGAGGATTGTACAACCCGTACCGCTACAATAGTAATTTAATGGTGAAAAGCATTACTCAAAAAAAGTTTTTACTGAAGCTCAATTGAAATTTTAATCGTGTAAAATAAACTGTTGCAGGACTTTGTCATCCAATTCAGGTTTTTGTATTTAAATAAAGATAAAAGAAAAATCAACCTTTTAGAAAATATTTATTAGAATTAATCTTTACATATATTTCTTTATTTAACTTATTATATTATTTTATAATTGATATAATATATTATTTATTGGAAGTATATATATATTTTTTAATCAACAAGAATATTAGAAATATAAAATTGAGCACTGTGATCTTTACAGAAGTCTATTTTTTTACCCTAATTAAAGGGCTATGTGAAAGTAGTGAAATTTGAGTGGCTCTAATGAAGTTTCCAATGTAGTTCAAAAGAAAAAATTCATTTAATGGAAATGTAGATAAATTTTCTTTGAATTACATATGTTGAAATGCATCGACACTCACATAAGCTGCTCAGTTCAAATGCCCTCTGTAAAACCACATGCTCAGGCTGACCTTTCTTGTACGTTAAGCCTCCTGTGCAATTTCAGTAAGCTTCTTGTGTATCAATTATAAACCTAATATAATATGGATGGCTGCTTGGGTGGTTCTAATAAATATTTTAAAAGGTATCACAAACAGGCAGACGGATGAAGGCCACACGTTAAAGCTCGGTTTTTAAAGCCATTAAGCTACTGCCCCATTAGCAGAGCTGGGGTTATGGCTTGGAACAGGAGCAACCACAAGCTATTTGAGCCCAGGCACTGTCACGCTGCATTGGTGTCAGCCCGACAGTGAACCGGATCTGCTGGGTAGTGGCTGCTCCCTGACAGAACCACTGATCATTTATATTTTGAAGCCTTCTTCTTCCCCTACTAGGTAATCTTGCTCAATCTATCATATTGTCAGTTTAAAAAACAAGCAGTAAGAAGAAGACCACCATATCTGGCAATAAATGCTGCCTTTACTTAAGCAGCTAGCCCACTGCACCTGGCACAATTGATGTCATCATGCAACTAAACTGACATTTGAAATCTTGATCAAAAATACACAGCCCTTTTGCTAAAAAAAACCAAGCAAATCTGCTGACCAAGCCTTATAACCAAAAGAAAAATTAAACCCAGCTGTTGTTTTTCAGCTATAATCTCCAGAGCTACTTCTGAATACCTGACGTGGATAATATTATCTTCAACTGTATGAGGAAAAATTGTTTCCGATAATTTTAATTATTTCACTAGCACTTTTCAAGCTATTTATTAGTAATTTAGAAGGCCAGCGGTCCACCATATTTTATTTGACGCTGACCAGTTGTTTTTGATAAGCTCGCTGGTGATTCATATCAGTGTAAATTCGGGAATTTCATTGACAGTATCAAACACGAAAATATTATTATAACGTGTGTATTGGCCTGAAGAAATCATATCATTTTCACAATAATTTGTGCATGTTTTATATACCATTTTTATTATTTTTCTTTTTTATGAAACCTATATTTAACTTTTTCTCTTACAGCTAAGCGCTATTTTGTGAACGAAGGCTTTCCATATTTCAATATGTGTGTACACATGTTTGTCAGTGGCATGCTCTACCACTGTCCATTGATGTATAGTGGCCCAAAAAGTGATCATATGGAGGATTCATTAAATCACTGTAGAAGAGTGGCATAAGCAACAAGTGTAAGCTACAGGCCTGAATTTTAAGCTCCAGCAGCACAAAGCTATGATGAGCACGCTCCTGGGCTCCATTAGCATTTAGTTAGTAAATCATGCAACTTGTTGTTAAACACCCTGCATTAATGGCTTTCCAGCTCTCGTTTCATCGGTATAGTATTGCACAAGTTACTGCCATTTCTGGCCTTTTACTTCGGTTTGTATAAAATCTGATGGCCTACAATTATTTTTTTCAGTATAACAAAAGATTGATAAAGGCCACGAGCGATAAATCACCAAAAGAAATGAGTGGAAGTTGGCGAGGGAAATTATGAAAAGTAAAAATATACCACCAGTGCTATAACTGTGTTCTTTGGTGTACTCAAAGTCTTCCAGCTCAATCTGGGCTGCACTGAACAAACAACTTTGCAAAAATTGAGGTTTCTGGCTACTGCAACCAGCTGTTTAAGTTTAAGGCTGGTGTCTCAAAGGGTTGCCCCTGTGTAGTGCTGTACTTCTTGTGTGGCTGGTCCCATGGTATTGTATCATATTCTTTCAACGATAGGGAGAAATATTCAAGCTATTTAAACATATTTGTTAACAATAGAACAAAACTATTTCTCTGGCTATTTGACTATGAAAAGCATTAAATATCATGTACTACAAACTCCCTATGTGTGTTATATTTGTTTCTTTTTTTCATCGGCTGCAGATGCAATAAAAAAGCATGATTGAGTAATTTTAACTATTATAATTAAATTTTTCATGATGTAAAGAAATACATGACGACACAGCAATTCAAAAACCCAGGTGATCTTTAGCTCATTAGAAAGCTAATATACAACACAACACAAAAAACAATTGGGTACAAATTCCATGCCCGATAAGTCCGGTGCAATTGAAGACAGATTATCGACCTGCCGACCCAGCCTTCAGCACAACTAAGAGGCCCCACTTCAATGTGACGGAAGGCTTCAAACCAACTCCGCTCTCAGAAACACATCTGTTCAATATGTTTATTTTATTCATTGCTGCCCCACAACTGTGCACATAACAAAAGTGGCTACAATGGTTTTGACCAAAATAGTGAAGTAAATCATCAGTTTTGATACTTTCTTCCTTACCTATTATCATACCAATATTTTGTGCTTTGCTGATGTTTATTTTGTTGCTCATTTAACTTATATTATCGGTCATCTCGTATGAAAATTTTCGTTTATTCAAATTTATTCTATCACTGTATTGAATTCTGCAAAATAAAGCGGAGGCAATGTAAAGTGATATTTTATAAGCTGTCGTGAAAAGAAAAATGATTATTAATGGTCGCTCCTCCCGACAGCTGCTGCAAAATACAAGTAATAATATAATAATGCAAGTTTCAAAATTCAATATTGCAATCAGCATAAGCAACAGAAATGTATTTCAGTACAGGAGCATATGGATATTCCCACCCATGATCGAGGCCATACACAAACCCTGTGTTTTTTTGAGATGCTAACTTCAGCACAAACCAGATTAAATACAGATATGTACTTATTACTGTTCCATCAAGCTGTTTATAAGTACAACCTGGATTAATAAAGACCTCTGAATTGCATATCTCCTTCTCTGAGGTGCCAGCCTGTTCAGCCCAGCTCCCAGGAGTGCTCGGGCGTCCCACTGCGCTCCCCACGTCTTTTTGTTCGTTTCTTATAACTTTGCACAAATGTTTCACTTTTAAAGCCTGTTTAACTAAACAAACACGAAAAATCAACTCTTTTGTCTTACATGTACCCCAGCAATTCCAATTGAAACATGTTCATTGATTCAAATCTCTGCAGTTTAAACTTTGATAGTTAAGCTAGGTGGCTGGAAGGCCTTACATAATTGAGGAAAAGCATCTCAGACCGAGGAACAACACGCAGTAGTCTATATACGAATCATTGTGTAACGAAAAGCTTTGTTTCCCAATTTTTTAGATTTTTTTATTTTCAAAACCACTTTCAAACAATTTGCGAGAATTATCACTCGTAAATTTTTACATCCTCCTTCCCAGTGAGATAATAGAAGTATTCGTACAGTACGACAATTGATTTAAAAGAGATCCGTTCATAAAGTCATAAACATAAATTCCATTTAATTAATTATAAATATATAATAGAACATGTTTCACTGGTTTCATGTGAAATTGACACAAAGTAATTTTATACATGAATAAAATGTTACAAAGAAACTGAAACAATCAAGCATCTTGTGGTGTAAAAATCTATTATTCATTTGCATCAGGCATATATTGACCCGACCTTAATCAACAATGTATTCAACTAATACCTTGTGGGATATCCAGCTCGAACCAGCACCTTGATTCTCTTTGGCATCGATTCCACCAATTTGCTGTTATTGAGCTAGAAATGGCGTTCCATTGATTAAGAGCTGATTCCAAATAAGAATTTTTTTTATTAGAAATATGTCTGGGATCTAATATTTTTATCAGGCATCCCATATCGATGGGGTTGAGGAATTTCATGAACTTTGGGGTATTATATAGGTATCCAGAGCCTTGTGTTTCTGGCTGTGTGCTTGGGTGCTGTAATCTCCAAGCAGGTCCTAAATTATTTTTTAAAGTGTCAATATAAAGTTGATGATTCATATGCCTTTATGGAAGACTATTTGCCACCCCAGGGAAACTTACTCCATACAACCCCAAACCAACGAAACTCCACCCCCATGTTTCACTTTCGTTGGCACTTCAGTATTAGGATGCATTTCTGTACTTTCCACTTTCATTCTCCCGTCCGATCAAGTATGTTGTGGTGCTGAGTCTGTAAGAGATAATCTTTTTCAAGAAATCTCACTACTGGACTTTCATTAACATTATTGCTTGGCGCAATCGCAGCTTCCGATTCTTCTCACTAACGAGGGGCACCGTCTCGCAACACGGCCATGAAACCTTTCATTTCTGCATGCATTTCGAGCAGTACTTCCGGAGACTGCTGTTCCCATGTTCTTTAGTTGATGTCAATGTAGGAGCACTATTTAAAGATCCTTTAATGAACAGTACCAAACAAAGTTTTTGTGTCGAATGATGTCAATAGACATGTGAGAACTCTTTTGAACCTTTCAGTGGTGGCTTTTTTTTACTTGATTGACTGCACAGTTGAACGGGGTCTACAAACCGAATCAGAAACGTTTGTACGATTTACCATTTAGACTTCCAAAATCCACAGTTCTCTTTCGGAAACACTTGTCTCTACTTTTACGACCCATTACAAAGTACTGGTTTCTGCACTGCATTAAAATTTCCACTGAAGAACCTTTAAGTAACTTACAAGATGACGTCAATTAACTATCATAATAGTAAAGCCAATCACAAAATAACTAAAAAAAAAAATTTGCATTTTCTTTTTTGGTGTACGAATACTTTTACTACAAGTTGTTGAAGTTGTTCGGTTTTGTAAATATTTATTCATGTATAAAATTATTTTGTGTCTATTTCACATGAAACGAGAGAAAATGTTCTATTATATATTTATAATTAATTAAAAATGGGTATGTTTATAATTTTTATGAACGATTCTCTTTTAAATCAATTGTCGTACTCACTGTAAAATATATTGTTTTTTGCAACACATTAAAAAAATTATGCGGTAAATAGGACTACATGAAAAGTCCCACATAGAAGATGTTGCAAATCAAAACCTCATGATATGTACCCATCGCATACAATAACTTTCAATTTGCAAGTTACGACAGCCATTTGTTTTCTTTTAAATTACATTTTTTAAAAGTCAGTTTTTTATAAAAGAATTTGATGGAATTTTTTATATACTGCCAAGCAAAAAACAGGTTTGACTGTATTTCGGCATTGCACTGTCTGAAGAATAGCATTAATGTTTGGCAGAGACCATCTTTGTAACAAAACTTTGCATACCACATTGGCCGGCATATTTTCACAAGATTAACTTTATGAATTTCAAAACAAATTTTTTGTAATTTCACTTTCTTGGTTGACTGCCATTATGTCTGTTTTGCTCTACTGGTTTTGCTTTTCTTTTCTTATTTTACAGTTAATGCACTTTTATTTTGGTTTTCACACAGCTATATTTATGTCATAAATTTAAGTTGAATTGATATTATATCATTTTATTGATCAGTTATTTGATAAAATACGCAAATTTCCTTGGGTAGTTATATAGAAGTGGCCAGGCCAGCTATTACATATTTTATTGGATCCATTTTCTGTTTTTGAGTTTTCTTTGACTTTTCCCAAGTTCTTTGATCAGGAGCTTGACAAATTAAGGTAAATTTACTTTTTATTTTTTGGATTTTGCTTATTTTAATTATTGCGGATGATAAATTTAAATTACATTGATATTTTTTTATTATTTAGATGGATATGCAGTTAATATTTGGCGGGCGAAGTGATTTTCTCTGTCGAATAGTTGTAAATTATGTTTTCATTATTTTATAATTTAAATAATGTTTATTGGATAGTTTTTATTTTACTGGCATTGATGCTTTTTCGTTTAACATTAGAACTTGACAAATTAAATTTAAAATAATAAGCTTATTTAACTTGCAACTTAAACTAAACTAATAATAAATTAAATTTTTAAACTAATAACTTTAAGAATTTAAAAATAAAATTTTTGTAATTTCACCTGTAATGGTTGATTGCCATTATCTGTTTTTGCTCTACTGGTTTTTTTGCTTTTCTTTTCATATTTTTGAATTTATGTATACTTTGTATTTTGGATTTATGTGTAATTGCATTGATAAATTTGAAGTTAATTGATATTTTGCAGTTTCATTTGGATGGTTATTTCATTTGATTTAAAATTTTTGCTGATTTTTTCTTGCATGGTGGTTATATAAGTTATAGAGCGATTGTGTGTGCAAATATATTTTTTTATTAGATATTTATGTCTTTACTGTTTCATGAATAGTGTTTGTTTCGTTTTTAGTTCAAGAACTTGACAAGTAGAATTTAAACTAATAACATAAGTTAAGAATTAAATTTAAGTAAACTAATAACTAAGCTTAAACTTTAAATTAGCACAACTTTTTATGAATTTCAAGCTGTTGCACTTTCACTAATGGTTGGTGCCATTCTTTGTTTCTGCTCTACTGGTTTTTTTTTTTATTTTATCTTTTCATATTTTGAATTTAATGTACCTCACTTATTTTTGGCTTTTACCTATTTTAATAAGCGCACAAGGGCAAATATAACTTAAGTGTGTTTATGTTTTTTAGTTAGTAAGTAGTTTTTATTGATGGATTACTAAAATTGATAGTTAGTTTTTAGTTTTATTTGGCTAATATTTTTGCTAGTTTTTTTCTTTCTGCCTGAGTAGTTATATAAGTTATGTTTGATTGTGGTGAAGATATTAAATGTTTTTTTTTTTATTGGATATTTCCTGTTTTCATTACATTAGTTCGTTTTTCATCAGAAATTGACAAATTAAAACGTTATTCATTTACAACATAGCAACCACGAATTATATCTATTTTGTGGCGCAAATCAAATAAAGATCTTTTAAAATATTTGGGTAACGATTATTATACATAATAATGAGACCGAACATGTTTTCGGTAATGTCGTTATCAGTGGCAATTCTCGGAAAATTCCGCAGACAACGGATTCGCAATGGTTTATATTTTTTGCGGAACCGTTGTCGTTGCACGGTACAACCACAATCGAAGGGTTAGAACTGACGTGTTTCGTGCACAATCGAGTGATGCAAAATCCGTTGATGACCCTTCACATCACTTCTGAAGCGACTCTCCACCTGCTAGGCAGCAACATTTTCTACCGTGTTCATGCACTGTGAAAACTAGAATGCTCACTTGTGGAAGAGGAGTGAGTCGAAACCTGTTAAGATTCTTGCTACAGAAGCACAACAGCTCTACCGCTGTATATGCCCAAGATATTATTGTTAGTATTTATATATTTAAACCTGTAATTGATATATAATTTGAAACTTATTCCGAGACATGATTACGACTCAAGCATCATCATGGACGACAAGCAAACTCAAAGAAGTATTATCTATCTGCGATGGAAGTAATAACAAAACATATGTAAAACTTTTGTTTACCGGCCAAAAAACAGCTGAATGGTAATAAAACAAATAAAGCAAAAGTACACGCTTTGTTTTCAGCCAAGCTTCCGCAAACATTGTATTAAGAGCTATTACCAAGGTAACGATGTAGGATAGTTGTTTCAAGCAATTGTTTCAAAATTTCTTCAGTTTGTTAAATGTTGTAAAATATTACTATCTAAGCGATCTCCAGCCGTGTGTTTCGGCTGAGAATTCCACTAAATGTGTCTTTAACAGGCCCAGGGTGTCACTCCAGACCACGGTTTATAGTTCCGGGCACTACACAATAACGTCATCCTGCATAACAAGCTGAGTACAAAAAATTCATTTCGTTTTGTGTCCTTTTGACAATGGCATTTTCAATTACGCCCTATTGGCATAAGCGCTTTGAGCCGTCCTGTGCCCAGGTGGGCGCGGGTGGCTGGCTACCATTTGAAGTCGACTGATGTGGACTCCCTGCAGCCACATTATCTTCCTGGGCACATGTTATCTTCCCTTTCTCGACTCCTCCAGCCGCCCGGCCTGAGCCGATGAGCTATGTTTCTTTGCCACTAGCTAAAGCTGGCACGACTCAGAAGCCCAGCAGCAAGCATGATAAATCACAAATTGTATCAATAACGTGCTAAAACTTTCCCAGGCCAAAACCTGTGCTTAATCATAAATCTATGAGATGAAAAGATGAAGCTGTTTCTGCTGATCCCATCTCACCTTGTTGTTCAAGAAGCTGAATTATCCCTTCAAATGACTATTGGCATACAAAACCCAAATCTCTTGTCAAGCAAAAATGTGTAAATAGCGGATCTGACGTACTAGAAATTCAGAAAATGCTTTGATATAAGCACACCATATGTTTTTAAGTGCATTTAAGCACTTTATTTGTTTTTAAGAAGTATTCATGACCTGGGAGTTCCCTTTTCATTTCAAATCGCAAAACAAAACACATACGACTACGCAACATGATATCAACTCGAAAACTGAAACCCAGTGGCACTCGGCAAGCCTGGCTGCGAAGGAAGCACAGTAGACTCATTTTCGAGATTGTGGTATTTGGCATTAATCCTTGACCCCAAAATGATGGGCGTCCACTGTTATTGTGAAATTCAGCATTGGCTTTAAAACACGTTTGTAATTATGTTGCCATAAGCGAAGCCCATCTTCTGTTCAAATCCTGTATCATTGTCAAGTACTGTTCACATTCGTGGTTAATTTATTCAAGTTTTCTCGGATGTAACGAACTATATAGACCTCTAAGACTATCATTTCACGTTATATATTTATATACGATTGGCCCTTATATAATTTGTTAATGTACGCTCTTTATAAATGAACTGATCAGCATATGTATGCTTTGCGCCACTTTATATTCAGCCATTATCTTTTTACGTAAAAGCTGCGTTTATTGACTTTGCATGCATGGCTGACCATTTATTCCCGATGTGCTTATCACCCGGCCGAGCCTGCTGCTGCAGGCCGACCTTCCATTGCCTTTGCTTTGCACATAAAGCGTCATTATCTCCAGCCCTTGTAACTTTGCATAACGCTATTTCATTGCTATCTGCCGAGCACGCTTTTACATAAAATATTTATTTGCATCTGAGCTCTTGCATAAGCATCATTTGCATCATTATCTCACCAACCTTCTTTAAGCTGTTTATTTCATTATCAACAATTTGTTTATACTTCAATTTGTCATTCCCCCACCTTACATTGCATAAAAAAAAAAATGGCTGCTGATCTGGGTGGCCTATAGTCTCATCTGTACATGGCGCAAGGCTAATTTAAATTTTTATTCAATGGCTATTCAGATAAGCTGGCCTTTTTCAGGCTTCAAACAAAAAGTTGTCCTGCACAGCTGATTGGGGACTGGTATCAGTTCAAGTGAGACAAGCTGTCATCTGTGCTGCTGTTTGATTGATCAAAAATCACTGTATGTATGATATTATTGATGACAGAAAATACAGTATACAGAGAGCAGTGTTTATGTTGGCATCTTCTAAGTGAGGTATTACGGCAGCCAGCAGTGTTTAGCCAGATCATTGCTGAGTGTGAACAAGCTGACAAACTAATCTTTTGGCCTGGCCTGTGGCGCCAGAGCCGGGTTCGACCCTACTCACCAAGAAATGACAGCAAAGTCAGCGTTGTTGGCTGGGCCCATCACTGATATCAAGCAAATATAAATGTACAGCTTACTATCTGTTTAAGTAATATATCTGGTATTTTTAATTCACAATATAATATTTCTACAAATAAAAGATGTATTTTTAGTGAGTAGCTCTTACAAGGAAGAAGGATATTTATCTGCACGAAACTGTCCGAAGATAACATCATTGTCTGATAATAGAGATACGTCAACTGTATTGAATATATCAGCTGCTTTGGCCCCACTTCTTAATAAATTTCAATACTGTTTCGCTGTGACCACTCACGGCACGGCAGCGAAATACTACATTGCGTGAGGGGATGTTGGCAAAGACTTGTTGGCTCATTCCCCTTTCCAGATTCTCAGCTGAGTTGCTAAAACTCGGTCTTCCTCCAGGGTGTGCCATTCATTTGAAAATACTCAAGCTCAACATTTGCTGGGCCATGTCGCCAGTAATTTTGTGTACCGTAATAAATATTGGCTGTAAGCTGGGATTTTGCTGTTTCCAAACCGGCCCACGTCGGCATTTTGTTGAGTTTCAAGTTCCCAGAAAAAAGGAGGCTCATGAAGCAGTGGGGCATTTCGGCGAACAAACCAGTGATCACGCAGACCACTGAGCATGCAGTGGCGTGGGCTTATTGTCATCAAATCTGATGGCACCAGGCGTGATAAATGACACAGCCCTGCACAGATCAGGTATGGCTCCCCTTGTTCCATCTGTTGATGGGCTGAACTCCCAGCTCCCTGTGACGACACTGCAAATGGAAGAGGAGAGGAGAACGTTGCAATCAGCAAATCTGTTCCACTCCCAGTCTGTGCGAGAGGCACGGGTTCCACTGCTGAGGACTGTGCACCGTCTCTGCATGCAGGCTCCTTCCGTCTGAAAAGCTATACGATCTTTGAAATATGAGAATAGACATTTTCAAATGGCTAAATGAGCCTAATCGTAAGTGTTCCCAGCCTCTGGCCGTGCGAGGTATCCTGACAGTTGCCATGAGTAAATCAGGATATTCAGACATAATGGTACTGAGTGAGATGCGTGCGCTCCTCAGTTTTAAATCGTTTAGAAATAGCCCTTGCTGCTCAACCAGAAGCATTGACAGCTGTATTAGTCATTTTATTCCACTTATCGCACTTGTTGCATTTTTAAATGGAAAGTTCAAAACGCCATCCACAAATGATGTTTCTGAAACCAGCAGCACAGCCAGGGCTGAAAAATACATTTAAATTGGTGCCTTTTCATTTCATTTGACAAAAGCCAAATTTCCACATTAATCTTATTATGGAACATTTCCCTTACAGAAGCGGGCACGTTACATCAGCGACTTATTCACCTATTTATTTGCCACTGCTAAGCTGTCGTTTAGGCTATGGTTTGACAAGGGACTAACCCTTCTTTCATCGCATCGGTCAAATGCCAGGAATTAGAGATATTGTATCGACAGCGCTACGATCGGAATTCCCTGTTTGTCCATGTTAAACTCCATAGTTTGAAACATAAACGCTCTTTTAAGCCGTCTTTAAAAGTAAAAATAATGAGCCTTGGTTTAAAAAACACTAAGCACGCTTTCAGGGCTCGATCCAACTGAAGTGGTTTAAAAACTTAAAAAGACCAATCAAGCAAAAATAAAAATAAATTAACAGTTTAAAAAAACAAAACTTGCTGGGATGATAAATTAAAAAGTAAAAAATAATTGTCAACATAAGAATAAAACGACTGACAGAAAAATGAATGTCACTGTTCTAAAAGCGTGGGAAACTGCCTTTGTGTGACATTTTCTCAATCTTAGTGAAAACCATAACATTTTGTTTCTACTCATTCAGATCATTTTATTGCTGACCAGCACACAACCTCTGGGCTGCTGCCTGTTATAGGTATGTTTGTTTTGGGCCACGTTTCTTATCCCGCGACATTATACAGCTTCATGTTGAGGAAGGAAGCACAGCTTCTTTTGTGATGGGCACCCGTAGGCCTGACTTTTTTTTTCGTATTCTGAACATCGACGTCCAGGGTCCAGGAGTGGTTCCAGATTTCCAGCCTGTGGCACCGGCGCTGGACGGGGTCCTACCTGTCCCACCAACGCGTCACCCGCAATACTCGATCTGGCAGTACTCGGCGTGTGGGTACCAGGCGTAAATCAGATTTTTGCTGAAATTTGCAGCTTACCTGATGACCGAGCTAACCGCAGGTTCGACTGCGTAGAGCGTGAAGCACGGAAAGCCACATCGAGATGCCGGATATTCCATACCATAGTCACACGGCTGGACTTGACGCATCGGGGTTTTTCTTTGCATTTTCGACCGAACAAGAATACGATAAACTGCCATCTTTTCTATATCTCTGCTCTTTTAATAACAACTTATATAATAACCTTAATATATGTATAACAATAATATACACATATATATATATATATATATGTAGTATACTATATATATTATACTCTTTGAATCGTCTGTGCAAATAATAGACAAAGTGTCAAAATTTATATTATTACCAGTTGTGTTGGTTGTCTTTTAATAGAAAAGTAAATACAATTAAATGAAAAAAGAGCACATGCTGTTTGAAAATCTTATATGTTTAAACTCAATACAAAAATACAAAGCCACCTGTAACTGTCATATGGTGTTGCACCTGTAAGCAATCCATTGTGTTGACTCACTGATTACTACTGGCTGAATATGTGCAGGCTATACGTCAATGGTTTGCTAAGGAAAAGCCGTGGCCTTTAATGCTGGGCTAACACTTTATCATGTGGTTTTTGGAGACTATTGCTGTGTTTACTTTGAAAATGTTTTGACGAGACCTGTTCTCCTGCACTCTGGGCTGTTTCCAACAAGCTTGTTCAAAGCCCTCTACTGCAATTCAGCTATTTTGTGTTTTACAACAGAATTTGTGTTATTTATATTGTGAGTTATTTGTGCATTTAAATGCTTATCTATTTGTACGTGATAGATTTCAGCCTCAACATTAAGCTACATTGCCCACAATGACCAACAGGTTAAATATTGATTACTCCACAGCATCACCCGTTTCAACAAATCCACTGTGGCACATGTCAAGTTTTTGAAGTAACTCAGCATACGTCTTTTGCACACTGCGATATAAGTGGGTTTTAGTCTTTCTCCATCAAGTGTCACACACCATGCCGCAAAAACAACTACAAATACATGAGAGAGTCAGCATTGCAACTGTCCCATTTTCATAAACTTTGCATATTCCCAGCACTTTTGGATGGGATTCGTATTCAAACAAAGCCCATAGACATTATGTTAAACTAATTAATAAAATCTGAAATAATACCAAAACTAGACTTGGAAATTTACAAAAGTCATTCCATGATCATACAAGGAACATATTGTTTCATTATCTGTACGGCTTATAATATTACCCTTGCTCAAGCCCTTGCAAAATGCAGTAGAGAATAGAAGAGTACCTTGTTGGTCTAGCACCAAACATGTTTTCATTGATGAGCTACAAAGAAAGCAACCCTTGAGCCAATGTGGCACCATGCCGCAAAGTGATATAAGCCGTGGCTTCTGGCATTTAAAAATATCATTGACCTACAGTGGAAACCTAAAAGTGAGTCTCTAGCCTGTGATAATGTTAAATGTGGGCCGGCACTCTAATTTACTATTTAACCATTATGGTGTTTTATGTTAGCTGCAGTTCTCAAACTGCGCTCAACCTAATGTTTGCTCAACCCCGATCAAAATCTTTGTGCCCCGCTTTCGCACCGTTGTCTTGTTTATCTGGCTGTCTGTTTCCGTCCCAGCATAGGGACCAGCTGGCTGATAAATGGCATTTAGCCTTTGCTGGCTGCACGTTTGCTGTTTTAACTTTGACCACGTTGTGTTATGCTTGAAGCTGTTTCGCTTAACACAACCCTCATTCGGCCCACGACCATAATGCTGGTTCATTCGACCCTCTCTTTCCCTTGTTCATTTGATGCAAAAATGTTGAAAAACCTGTATTTCAGAGAAGCAAACTGGACAAGCTGTAGACATAAATGCTATCGGTTCCTACCACCTAGGCCTTGTCACTTCCTAGAGAAGTTCTCAAATATTAAGCTGCTGGTTTCAAAGGTTTTTCTTACAGTAACCAACATTTCTTGTTGCGGCACATCATTTTTCTGCTGGCTGAAATCTTTAGAAAACTCATGCATGTTCAAATTGCCTGGGAGATGAGCCATCATCTTAGCAAATTTTTATTTTCCACGAAGGACTAAGCGATAACTGGCTAAAAGCCTATTTTAATAAAAAAGAATTATATTAAACAAGGAGTCCTATCGGTGCTACAATTTCGTTCCGTGTTCCTGCAGCAGGCAATCACTGCCCAGCTGGATTGACCAGCGGACTTAGGCTTTGCCCAAAAATGTACAACCATCAGTGAACACTTATTAGCCCTGCTGTAAAACCAGAGCACGACAGCAACCCATGG